>JAJLRB010000734.1:0-35686 GCA_020976825.1 Odocoileus hemionus | reverse complement strand
TAAAGTATATGATAGCCATTCAGTGTCAAAAATAAACTTTCTCAGTTTTGTTACTATTGTGTATTATTAATGATATATGCATGAGGGAATTTTTGTCACATAGGATGTGAAGCCTTGGCTGCAAAATTTTGACAAATGCTAGGACTGTCATGGAGAGGGCAATGGAACCGCATTTCAGTACTCTTGTCTGGAGCATATCAGGGATAGGGAAGCCTGGTGGGCTGACAGCTATGGGGTCGCATAGAATAGGACACGACTGAAGTGACTTAGCAGTATCAGTAGCAGGACTTTTAAGCATACTATGAGGTAACATAGTCTACTGAAATCATTTATGAAGCCCGATATGATTAGGAAAAGGGAGAGAGAAAGTTAGTCTCTCCTGGTCTTAAGGATGTAAAGGCATATTAAAACATCAATCTTGTGAGTCAGTAATAAGAATGTGCCAATTTTGAGGAAAAGTAATGGGATCTCTGTTTACAATGCAGCCCCAGATTGCAAAAAAGGATTATCATTTTTAAACTCTGTTAAGAGACACCATTTGTAATATTTCCTTTGTATAACAAAAATAGGAGAGTTTCAAAACGAGCAAGATTCTTCAATATGTTTCCATTTTAATTGTGTGTTCATAAGTTCTTTAGTAGCTTGTAATTATTTCTTTCATAAGGGGCCATTGCTTTGTCTAAATAGGCGCATAAATTTTCTCCACTATTTTAATAACTACTTTGTTTGTAAAATGAGCTGTGGCCCCTAGGAAAAATGTGGAATGTATATCTGATTTGCCATTGCATAATTAAGACGCTTCCTATGAGTTTAAGGGGTGCATCTATCACATAAATTCTTAATGTTGTAGGTTGGCCTTTTGGTCTATCATATGTGTAGATTTGAATATTTTGATAAATATATAGTAGTTGGCTTGAGAAATTCCTGCAATTGGGCAAGAGACCTTTTGTATAGGTCAGGATTTGTGCTAAAGTACTTTCGAAATGATAATATTAGACCCATTGCTGAGGGGTCCAGAAAGTATTTTACCGTTAATTTTGATATTTATAGTTGGTCAGACATATTTAAATAACAATGATGTCCATAAGCATTGATTTTGATCTGTATTACCAAATCTGCCTCTCCCTACATTGGTAGAGGCGTAAATAGAAGTGTAAGGCAAATGAAGTAATTGAGAAATTTTGTCCCCCCTTTTGAATTGCCATAGAATCTGAGCTGACATCATAATTTGAATTTCTCCTTTATAATTGAATCAATTATTCCACGCCGAACAATAATTCCTTTAAAAGCCAAATTAGATCAGCCCTGTAAAAGCCTGAAGGTTTGTGGCGGCAGGGTCCAAAATTCCAGTAGGTACTCTAGAAGGGACTGCTTAAGGGTAAAGGAAAACATCATTTAGGGCTGGTATATTAATGGCAGCACTGCTGAACGTTGATGTTTTGAGGGAAAAGATAGAATTTGCCCCTCCTTTTTGTTGCAGGGGACCTGGGAGGTCCCCTCTTTGGAGTTTCTTGGAATAGGTTTTCCTTCAATATCAAATTTTAATTTACTGCCTATGGCCCAGTGCTTTCCTCTGTGGCACCAAGGGCAAATTTTTGGAAGCTTTTTATTAGCCTTCTTAGGGCAGTCCCTTTTCAAATGGTATTTATCTCCACATGTAAAGCACCCTTCATGTCTCTTTTTAAAAGGTTGTAGCATTGTTTCAGCTAGTATTTGCATCTTTTAAGTTTTAGATCCTAGATTGTGACAAGCCTTTATATAATCAATAATAATCCTAGTCTGACAAATTGCAGCTATAGCACTTTGACATTTCTGATATGCATTCTGAAAAGCAAGAAGTGTCTCTAGCTGTTTTTTTGGTTTCTTCTCCGATTACAGTATGGGAAATAGCAGCTTCTAGTCTAGCTTAAAAATTAAGGTAACTTTTCATTAGGTTCCAACCAAGAGACATTTGGAGTTGCGACTGTTGGCAGAGGAGAAGCATTTGGAGCAGCCACGGAAGGGCTAGCAAAAAAATTTTGAGATATTTTGTATTGTTTTAATTGAGCCTTTTGTAAAGTTTAATCATTTAATTTATATGTATATAATATGTGTTTTGTCTGTTGCTGAATATTGGAAGGGCTAGAATATACATTGAAATGGCAGAATGACAGCTTTAATAAGAGCGCATATAGGCTAGAGATCAACTGAAATAATTTTCCTTCCTTGCCCGCTCATTTAACATTTTCTTTGACCCGAGGCAAATTCATAAGTCAAAACTGCATTTATCAGGAAACTAAGGATTATGTTCTACTACTGTTTGAAGGCAAGCCTCTATTCACTGGCGTGGAAACAGAAGTCCCTGAAATGTAAAGAAGTGGTGAGGAAAGTAGAAAAATAATGGGGCTGGCCAGTCTTTTAACCCATGCCTTAGTATTTACAGACCTCAATATGTCCATGAGTCACTCCACTCGATATACCACGTATACCAGTGTCCCTGTCCTTTGGCCACATGTGCTGGGGTCCATTAATGGACCGGAAGCTTGTGGTCCGGAGTTTGCGATCAGAAAGGAAAAGAGAGATGGAGGCTGATATCCCTTGGTTTACACAGAGGACCAATATTGTCCTTGACACAGGGTTTGCAGAACTCACCAAGGTAACAGGCGCCCTCTCGAGGGGGTCTTAGAAGCCCGGGCAGAAATGTGAGCACGATGGCTCTCCACGCTCCAGAGATGACTCTGGAAAAGATAGAGAGCGAGAAAAAGAGAGAGAGACACAAAAAAAGACCCGGGGACCTAATCTCTAATGGAGCAAAGGTGCTTTAATGATTTTTCTATGAGTATATACAGGCTGCAGTACAAGAAACTTCTTTCGGGAATGATAGAGTTCAGCAAACCAAACAAACTGTAACGGTTACCAAGGGAACAAGGAGTAATACAAGTCGCAAGGTCAGGAGACAATCCATATCTCAAGAACGGGGAAGGGGGACTAAGCAGTTTTGTCTTAAAGAGTTGCTCTGCTGAACTTGGTGTTCCTCTGGACTTTGGACAGTGTTCTCGGGGATACTCTGTTGTTTAAAGGAAGTCAAGCCACTTCTCATGTTTGATGGGGAATTCGGGATGGCTCTGGAGCACATGCAGTGGAATCTGGACGCATCTCGAGGCAATTTGCCGAACACAGAGCCCTTTCTTGTTGCTACGGTGACATCAGGGTCCCTCTAGACTTATGACAGTGTTCTTGGGGACTCTCTGAAGTTCCATCCAGGGAATCCAGACTCCTTTCATGTTTGATGGGGAACACGGAATTGCTCTGTATGCAATGCAGGGGAATCGGGCCTCATCTGGCAGCGAGGTGGGAGTCTCGTGTTCTTTTGTCGAGTTGCGGTGGGAACCTGGGGTATATTCTGGAGTTAGGACTTGGATGGCCCTTCAAAACTCGAGTTTGTTCAGCAAAGTCAGGACTCATGTCTAGTTGCGAGGGACACCTCGAGATTCTCATCGAGGCTTGGCAGGGCAATAGGGATGCCTCTTTAGGTGAGACTTGAGACCCAGTGTCCCGTTCAGTTCCCACAGAGATTGTCGGATTCCTATCAATTTTTAAGCGGAGTCAGGCTTGTTGTCCTTTGGACGCATTGAACTCCAAGTTCCTCTCGAATTTTCAAGGGGATGTGAGGCCTCCTGTCGAAATGACACGGGGAACTAGGGCTTTCTCTAAAGTCTCCAAAGGGCATTCACACATCCCTTCATCTTGGGAGATGAAAGACTAGCCTGCATTCAAGTCACTGGAGGGAAATCCGGCCATATTTCGAGTCACGGCAACTCGGTGCTCATTCCACTTGAGGCAGCAAACTCAGGGTCCCTCTCACGTACCTATAGCTAAGATAGGCCTCCTGTTGAGGTGCTTGTGGAAAGTTGCATTCCTCTTGAGTCAAAATTAGGGAATCAGCTCTCATCTCGAGATGATTTGGTGTACCTGTATCTTTCCTTGAGTTGGTGTGCTGAACTTGGTGTTCCTCTGGACTATATTTCACTTTTCTATAGCAACCATGAAATATCTTGTATGTTAGCATTGTATAGAACATTGAACATATTTATCAAATCATAATGTATTGTATATACATCCATTCCAGTACAAATATATATTTATATTCATTAACAGCTCAAAATCTCTTCAGCTCTTCTGCAAGAAAATCCCCTTATAAGAGTAAGCCAATGTTCAGCAATTAATGCTTTAAAATCCTTTTTTTTTTTTTTTTTTTATGAGAGTATGTTTTATTATCTTTGTACTTTTTTGTATTTAGAGAGTTATTTTTTTTTTTTTATTAGTTGGAGGCTAATCACTTTACAGCATTGCAGTGGTTTTTGTCATACATTGAATTAGCTATGGATTTACATGTATTCCCCATCCCGGTCCCCCCTCCCACCTCCCTCTCCACCCCATCCCTCTGGGTCCTCCCAGTGCACCAGGCCTGAGCACTTATCTCATGCATCCAACCTGGGCTGGTGATCTGTTTCACCCTAGATATACATGTTTCGATGCTGTTCTCTTGAAACATCCCACCCCCGGGTTCTCCCATAGAGTCCACAAGTCTGTTCTATACATCTGAGTCTCTTTTTCTTTTTTTGCATATAGGGTTATCGTTACCATCTTTCTAAATTCCATATATATGTGTTAGTATACTGTAATGGTCTTTATCTTTCTGGCTTACTTCGCTCTGTATAATGGGCTCCAGTCTCACCCATCTCATTAGAACTGATTCAAATGAATTCTTTTTAACGGCTGAGTAGTATTCCATGGTGTATATGTACCACAGCTTCCTCATCCATTCATCTGCTGATGGGCATCTAGGTTGCTTCCATGTCCTGGCAATTATAAACAGTGCTGCGATGAACATTGGGGTGCACGTGTCTCTTTCAGATCTGGTTTCCTTGGTGTATATGCCTAGAAGTGGTATTGCTGGGTCATATGGCAGTTCTATTTCCAGTTTTTTAAGAAATCTCCACACTGTTTTCCATAGCGGCTGTACTAGTTTGCATTCCCACCAACAGTGTAAGAGGGTTCCCTTTTCTCCACACCCTCTCCAGCATTTATTGCTTGTAGACTTTTGGATAGCAGCCATCCTGACTGGCGTGTAATGGTACCTCATTGTGGTTTTGATTTGCATTTCTCTGATAATGAGTGATGTGGAGCATCTTTTCATGTGTTTTTTTAGCCATCCGTATGTCTTCCTTGGAGAAATGTCTGTTTAGTTCTTTGGCCCATTTTTTGATTGGGTCATTTATTTTTCTGGAGTTGAGCTGGAGGAGTTGCTTGTATATTTTTGAAATTAATCCTTTGTCTGTTGCTTCGTTTGCTATTATTTTCTCCCAATCTGAGGGCTGTCTTTTCACCTTGCTTATAGTTTCCTTTGTTGTACAAAAGCTTTTAAGTTTCATTAGGTCCCATTTGTTTATTTTTGCTTTTGTTTCTAAAATTCTGGGATGTGGGTCATAGAGGATCCTGCTGTGATTTATGTCGGAGAGTGTTTTGCCTATGTTCTCCTCTAGGAGTTTTATAGTTTCTGGTCTTACATTTAGATCTTTAATCCATTTTGAGTTTATTTTTGTATATGGTGTTAGAAAGTGTTCTAGTTTCATTCTTTTACAGGTGGTTGACCAGTTTTCCCAGCACCACTTGTTAAAGAGGTTGTCTTTTTTCCATTGTATATCCTTGCCTCCTTTGTCGAAGATAAGGTGACCATAGGTTCGTGGATTTATCTCTGGGCTTTCTATTCTGTTCCATTGATCTATACTTCTGTCTTTGTGCCAGTACCATACTGTCTTGATGATTGTGGCTTTGTAGTATAGTCTGAAGTCAGGCAGATTGATTCCTCCAGTTCCATTCTTCTTTCTCAAGGTTACTTTGGCTATTCGAGGTTTCTTGTATTTCCATACAAATTGTGAGATTATTTGTTCTAGTTCTGTGAAAAATACCGTTGGTAGCTTGATAGGGATTGCATTGAATCTATAGATTGCTTTGGGTAGTATAGCCATTTTGACAATATTGATTCTTCCAATCCATGAGCACGGTATATTTCTCCATCTGTTTGTGTCCTCTTTGATTTCTTTCATCAGTGTTTTATAGTTTTCTATGTATAGGTCTTTTGTTTCTTTAGGTAGATATACTCCTAAGTATTTTATTCTTTTTAATGACCCAGGCATTCAAAAAACTTCTACTACTTAGTTCAGCACAACTCCACAACCTAAGTCACTCTAATTCCAAGAGAACACTCCAGATAATAGAGAATAGATCATTTTAGCAAAAATACAACTTTTTTAATAGAGCTTATCTAAAAGTATTCATATATATATACATATTTATCTATATATATATACATAAAGAATTACCTTCCGTTTGACAATCGTATCTTACCCCAAATCAAGCCATAAAAAAGTATTTTATAAAGTTAATGACTCAAGGCATGTCCCTACTAGATTAACAAATAATTATATTGAAATTACATTCACAATTTAATAAACATTATACCCAACGTTGAACACCCTTCAGTTCATGTAAAGCTGAATCCAAATAGAGCCCATTAATTCCAACCTATCTAAAAACGAAAACATACATTGAGACATAGATAATTTTAGATACATAGACATAGTTCCCCTTATGAAATTTAAAATATCTTTTTGTTTATTTATTCATTTTGGGCTCTACCAATTTGCTCATTGCTGGAGTCCTAGATAGAGTGGGATGCATATGCCAAGGACATGATAAGAGTTAACTTAAGGTTTTTTCTTAGGCCTACTTTTATTTCAAAGGCAGAACTGGAATTCCAAAAAATACATATATATATATATATATATATATATATATATATATATATATATATATATATATATATATATATATATATATATATTTTAACAAGTTAACCTATCCTTTACTACACGTGAATCAAGTACCGGTTTTGCAATTTCAATAAAGATTTTATTTTCCTCAGTTTTCACTGGAGTCTAAAGTATATGATAGCCATTCAGTGTCAAAAATAAACTTTCTCAGTTTTGTTACTATTGTGTATTATTAATGATATATGCATGAGGGAATTTTTGTCACATAGGATGTGAAGCCTTGGCTGCAAAATTTTGACAAATGCTAGGACTGTCATGGAGAGGGCAATGGAACCGCATTTCAGTACTCTTGTCTGGAGCATATCAGGGATAGGGAAGCCTGGTGGGCTGACAGCTATGGGGTCGCATAGAATAGGACACGACTGAAGTGACTTAGCAGTATCAGTAGCAGGACTTTTAAGCATACTATGAGGTAACATAGTCTACTGAAATCATTTATGAGGCCCGATATGATTAGGAAAAGGGAGAGAGAAAGTTAGTCTCTCCTGGTCTTAAGGATGTAAAGGCATATTAAAACATCAATCTTGTGAGTCAGTAATAATAATGTGCCAATTTTGAGGAAAAGTAATGGGATCTCTGGTTACAATGCAGCCCCAGATTGCAAAAAAGGATTATCATTTTTAAACTCTGTTAAGAGACACCATTTGTAATATTTCCTTTGTATAACAAAAATAGGAGAGTTTCAAAACGAGCAAGATTCTTCAATATGTTTCCATTTTAATTCTGTGTTCATAAGTTCTTTAGTAGCTTGTAATTATTTCTTTCATAAGGGGCCATTGCTTTGTCTAAATAGGCGCATAAATTTTCTCCACTATTTTAATAACTACTTTGTTTGTAAAATGAGCTGTGGCCCCTAGGAAAAATGTGGAATGTATATCTGATTTGCCATTGCATAATTAAGACGCTTCCTATGAGTTTAAGGGGTGCATCTATCACATAAATTCTTAATGTTGTAGGTTGGCCTTTTGGTCTATCATATGTGTAGATTTGAATATTTTGATAAATATATAGTAGTTGGCTTGAGAAATTCCTGCAATTGGGCAAGAGACCTTTTGTATAGGTCAGGATTTGTGCTAAAGTACTTTCGAAATGATAATATTAGACCCATTGCTGAGGGGTCCAGAAAGTATTTTACCGTTAATTTTGATATTTATAGTTGGTCAGACATATTTAAATAACAATGATGTCCATAAGCATTGATTTTGATCTGTATTACCAAATCTGCCTCTCCCTACATTGGTAGAGGCGTAAATAGAAGTGTAAGGCAAATGAAGTAATTGAGAAATTTTGTCCCCCCTTTTGAATTGCCATAGAATCTGAGCTGACATCATAATTTGAATTTCTCCTTTATAATTGAATCAATTATTCCACGCCGAACAATAATTCCTTTAAAAGCCAAATTAGATCAGCCCTGTAAAAGCCTGAAGGTTTGTGGCGGCAGGGTCCAAAATTCCAGTAGGTACTCTAGAAGGGACTGCTTAAGGGTAAAGGAAAACATCATTTAGGGCTGGTATATTAATGGCAGCACTGCTGAACGTTGATGGTTTGAGGGAAAAGATAGAATTTGCCCCTCCTTTTTGTTGCAGGGGACCTGGGAGGTCCCTTCTTTGGAGTTTCTTGGAATAGGTTTTCCTTCAATATCAAATTTTAATTTACTGCCTATGGCCCAGTGCTTTCCTCTGTGGCACCAAGGGCAAATTTTTGGAAGCTTTTTATTAGCCTTCTTAGGGCAGTCCCTTTTCAAATGGTTTTTATCTCCACATGTAAAGCACCCTTCATGTCTCTTTTTAAAAGGTTGTAGCATTGTTTCAGCTAGTATTTGCATCTTTTAAGTTTTAGATCCTAGATTGTGACAAGCCTTTATAAAATCAATAATAATCCTAGTCTGACAAATTGCAGCTATAGCACTTTGACATTTCTGATATGCATTCTGAAAAGCAAGAAGTGTCTCTAGCTGTTTTTTTGGTTTCTTCTCCGATTACAGTATGGGAAAGAGCAGCTTCTAGTCTAGCTTAAAAATTAAGGTAACTTTTCATTAGGTTCCAACCAAGAGACATTTGGAGTTGCGACTGTTGGCAGAGGAGAAGCATTTGGAGCAGCCACGGAAGGGCTAGCAAAAAAATTTGAGATATTTTGTATTGTTTTAATTGAGCCTTTTGTAAAGTTTAATCATTTAATTTATATGTATATAATATGTGTTTTGTCTGTTGCTGAATATTGGTAGGGCTAGAATATACATTGAAATGGCAGAATGACAGCTTTAATAAGAGCGCATATAGGCTAGAGATCAACTGAAATAATTTTCCTTCCTTGGCCGCTCATTTAACATTTTCTTTGACCCGAGGCAAATTCATAAGTCAAAACTGCATTTATCAGGAAACTAAGGATTATGTTCTACTACTGTTTGAAGGCAAGCCTCTATTCACTGGCGTGAAAACAGAAGTCCCTGAAATGTAAAGAAGTGGTGAGCAAAGTAGAAAAATAATGGGGCTGGCCAGTCTTTTAACCCATGCCTTAGTATTTACAGACCTCAATATGTCCATGAGTCACTCCACTCGATATACCACGTATACCAGTGTCCCTGTCCTTTGGCCACATGTGCTGGGGTCCATTAATGGACCGGAAGCTTGTGGTCCGGAGTTTGCAATCAGAAAGGAAAAGAGAGAAGGAGGCTGATATCCCTTGGTTTACACAGAGGACCAATATTGTCCTTGACACAGGGTTTGCAGAACTCACCAAGGTAACAGGCGCCCTCTCGAGGGGGTCTTAGAAGCCCGGGCAGAAATGTGAGCACGATGGCTCTCCACGCTCCAGAGATGACTCTGGAAAAGATAGAGAGCGAGAAAAAGAGAGAGAGACACAAAAAAAGACCCGGGGACCTAATCTCTAATGGAGCAAAGGTGCTTTAATGATTTTTCTATGAGTATATACAGGCTGCCGTACAAGAAACTTCTTTCGGGAATGATAGAGTTCAGCAAACCAAACAAACTGTAACGGTTACCAAGGGAACAAGGAGTAATACAAGTCCCAAGGTCAGGAGACAATCCATATCTCAAGAACGGGGAAGGGGGACTAAGCAGTTTTGTCTTAAAGAGTTGCTCTGCTGAACTTGGTGTTCCTCTGGACTTTGGACAGTGTTCTCGGGGATACTCTGTTGTTTAAAGGAAGTCAAGCCACTTCTCATGTTTGATGGGGAATTCGGAATGGCTCTGGAGCACATGCAGTGGAATCTGGACGCATCTCGAGGCAATTTGCCGAACACAGAGCCCTTTCTTGTTGCTACGGTGACATCAGGGTCCCTCTAGACTTATGACAGTGTTCTTGGGGACTCTCTGAAGTTCCATCCAGGGAATCCAGACTCCTTTCATGTTTGATGGGGAACACGGAATTGCTCTGCATGCAATGCAGGGGAATCGGGCCTCATCTGGCAGCGAGGTGGGAGTCTCGTGTTCTTTTGTCGAGTTGCGGTGGGAACCTGGGGTATATTCTGGAGTTAGGACTTGGATGGCCCTTCAAAACTCGAGTTTGTTCAGCAAAGTCAGGACTCATGTCTAGTTGCGAGGGACACCTCGAGATTCTCATCGAGGCTTGGCAGGGCAATAGGGATGCCTCTTTAGGTGAGACTTGAGACCCAGTGTCCCGTTCAGCTCCCACAGAGATTGTCGGATTCCTATCAATTTTTAAGCGGAGTCAGGCTTGTTGTCCTTTGGACGCATTGAACACCAAGTTCCTCTCGAATTTTCAAGGGGATGTGAGGCCTCCTGTCGAAATGACACGGGGAACTAGGGCTTTCTCTAAAGTCTCCAAAGGGCATTCACACATCCCTTCATCTTGGGAGATGAAAGACTAGCCTGCATTCAAGTCACTGGAGGGAAATCCGGCCATATTTCGAGTCACGGCAACTCGGTGCTCATTCCACTTGAGGCAGCAAACTCAGGGTCCCTCTCACTTACCTATAGCTAAGATAGGCCTCCTGTTGAGGTGCTTGTGGAAAGTTGCATTCCTCTTGAGTCAAAATTAGGGAATCAGCTCTCATCTCGAGATGATTTGGTGTACCCGTATCTTTCCTTGAGTTGGTGTGCTGAACTTGGTGTTCCTCTGGACTATATTTCACTTTTCTATAGCAACCATGAAATATCTTGTATGTTAGCATTGTATAGAACATTGAACATATTTATCAAATCATAATGTATTGTATATACATCCATTCCAGTACAAATATATATTTATATTCATTAACAGCTCAAAATCTCTTCAGCTTTTCTGCAAGAAAATCCCCTTATAAGAGTAAGCCAATGTTCAGCAATTAATGCTTTAAAATCCTAATTCATTTCGAAATGACCCAGGCATTCAAAAAACTTCTACTACTTAGTTCAGCACAACTCCACAACCTAAGTCACTCTAATTCCAAGAGAACACTCCAGATAATAGAGAATAGATCATTTTAGCAAAAATACAATTTTTTTAATAGAGCTTATCTAAAAGTATTCATATATATATACATATTTATATATATATATATACATAAAGAATTACCTTCCGTTTGACAATCGTATCTTACCCCAAATCAAGGCATAAAAAAAGTATTTTATAATGTTAATGACTCAAGACATGTCCCTACTAGATTAACAAATAATTATATTGAAATTACATTCACAATTTAATAAACATTATACCCAACGTTGAACACCCTTCAGTTCATGTAAAGCTGAATCCAAATAGAGCCCATTAATTCCAACCTATCTAAAAACGAAAACATACATTGAGACATAGATAATTTTAGATACATAGACATAGTTCCCCTTATGAAATTTAAAATATCTTTTTGTTTATTTATTCATTTTGGGCTCTACCAATTTGCTCATTGCTGGAGTCCTAGATAGAGTGGGATGCATATGCCAAGGACATGATAAGAGTTAACTTAAGGTTTTTTCTTAGGCCTACTTTTATTTCAAAGGCAGAACTGGAATTCAAAAAAATATATATATATATATATATATATATATATATATATATATATATATATATATATATATATTTTAACAAGTTAACCTATCCTTTACTACACGTGAATCAAGTACCGGTTTTGCAATTTCAATAAAGATTTTATTTTCCTCAGTTTTCACTGGAGTCTAAAGTATATGATAGCCATTCAGTGTCAAAAATAAACTTTCTCAGTTTTGTTACTATTGTGTATTATTAATGATATATGCATGAGGGAATTTTTGTCACATAGGATGTGAAGCCTTGGCTGCAAAATTTTGACAAATGCTAGGACTGTCATGGAGAGGGCAATGGAACCGCATTTCAGTACTCTTGTCTGGAGCATATCAGGGATAGGGAAGCCTGGTGGGCTGACAGCTATGGGGTCGCATAGAATAGGACACGACTGAAGTGACTTAGCAGTATCAGTAGCAGGACTTTTAAGCATACTATGAGGTAACATAGTCTACTGAAATCATTTATGAGGCCCGATATGATTAGGAAAAGGGAGAGAGAAAGTTAGTCTCTCCTGGTCTTAAGGATGTAAAGGCATATTAAAACATCAATCTTGTGAGTCAGTAATAATAATGTGCCAATTTTGAGGAAAAGTAATGGGATCTCTGGTTACAATGCAGCCCCAGATTGCAAAAAAGGATTATCATTTTTAAACTCTGTTAAGAGACACCATTTGTAATATTTCCTTTGTATAACAAAAATAGGAGAGTTTCAAAACGAGCAAGATTCTTCAATATGTTTCCATTTTAATTGTGTGTTCATAAGTTCTTTAGTAGCTTGTAATTATTTCTTTCATAAGGGGCCATTGCTTTGTCTAAATAGGCGCATAAATTTTCTCCACTATTTTAATAACTACTTTGTTTGTAAAATGAGCTGTGGCCCCTAGGAAAAATGTGGAATGTATATCTGATTTGCCATTGCATAATTAAGACGCTTCCTATGAGTTTAAGGGGTGCATCTATCACATAAATTCTTAATGTTGTAGGTTGGCCTTTTGGTCTATCATATGTGTAGATTTGAATATTTTGATAAATATATAGTAGTTGGCTTGAGAAATTCCTGCAATTGGGCAAGAGACCTTTTGTATAGGTCAGGATTTGTGCTAAAGTACTTTCGAAATGATAATATTAGACCCATTGCTGAGGGGTCCAGAAAGTATTTTACCGTTAATTTTGATATTTATAGTTGGTCAGACATATTTAAATAACAATGATGTCCATAAGCATTGATTTTGATCTGTATTACCAAATCTGCCTCTCCCTACATTGGTAGAGGCGTAAATAGAAGTGTAAGGCAAATGAAGTAATTGAGAAATTTTGTCCCCCCTTTTGAATTGCCATAGAATCTGAGCTGACATCATAATTTGAATTTCTCCTTTATAATTGAATCAATTATTCCACGCCGAACAATAATTCCTTTAAAAGCCAAATTAGATCAGCCCTGTAAAAGCCTGAAGGTTTGTGGCGGCAGGGTCCAAAATTCCAGTAGGTACTCTAGAAGGGACTGCTTAAGGGTAAAGGAAAACATCATTTAGGGCTGGTATATTAATGGCAGCACTGCTGGACGTTGATGGTTTGAGGGAAAAGATAGAATTTGCCCCTCCTTTTTGTTGCAGGGGACCTGGGAGGTCCCCTCTTTGGAGTTTCTTGGAATAGGTTTTCCTTCAATATCAAATTTTAATTTACTGCCTATGGCCCAGTGCTTTCCTCTGTGGCACCAAGGGCAAATTTTTGGAAGCTTTTTATTAGCCTTCTTAGGGCAGTCCCTTTTCAAACGGTATTTATCTCCACATGTAAAGCACCCTTCATGTCTCTTTTTAAAAGGTTGTAGCATTGTTTCAGCTAGTATTTGCATCTTTTAAGTTTTAGATCCTAGATTGTGACAAGCCTTTATATAATCAATAATAATCCTAGTCTGACAAATTGCAGCTATAGCACTTTGACATTTCTGATATGCATTCTGAAAAGCAAGTAGTGTCTCTAGCTGTTTTTTTTTGGTTTCTTCTCCGATTACAGTATGGAAAATAGCAGCTTCTAGTCTAGCTTAAAAATTAAGGTAACTTTTCATTAGGTTCCAACCAAGAGACATTTGGAGTTGCGACTGTTGGCAGAGGAGAAGCATTTGGAGCAGCCACGGAAGGGCTAGCAAAAAAATTTTGAGATATTTTGTATTGTTTTAATTGAGCCTTTTGTAAAGTTTAATCATTTAATTTATATGTATATAATATGTGTTTTGTCTGTTGCTGAATATTGGAAGGGCTAGAATATACATTGAAATGGCAGAATGACAGCTTTAATAAGAGCGCATATAGGCTAGAGATCAACTGAAATAATTTTTCCTTCCTTGGCCGCTCATTTAACATTTTCTTTGACCCGAGGCAAATTCATAAGTCAAAACTGCATTTATCAGGAAACTAAGGATTATGTTCTACTACTGTTTGAAGGCAAGCCTCTATTCACTGGCGTGAAAACAGAAGTCCCTGAAATGTAAAGAAGTGGTGAGCAAAGAAGAAAAATAATGGGGCTGGCCAGTCTTTTAACCCATGCCTTAGTATTTACAGACCTCAATAGGTCCATGAGTCACTCCACGCGATATACCACGTATACCAGTGTCCCTGTCCTTTGGCCACATGTGCTGGGGGTCCATTAATGGACCGGAGCTTGTGGTCCGGAGTTTGCGATCAGAAAGGAAAAGAGAGAAGGAGGCTGATATCCCTTGGTTTACACAGAGGACCAATATTGTCCTTGACACAGGGTTTGCAGAACTCACCAAGGTAACAGGCGCCCTCTCGAGGGGGTCTTAGAAGCCCGGGCAGAAATGTGAGCACGATGGCTCTCCACGCTCCAGAGAGTCAGCCCGAAAAAGATAAGAGAGCGAGAAAAAGAGAGAGAGACACAAAAAAAAGACCCGGGGACCTAATCTCTAATGGAGCAAAGGTGCTTTAATGATTTTTCTATGAGTATATACAGGCTGCCGTACAAGAAACTTCTTTCGGGAATGATAGAGTTCAGCAAACCAAACAAACTGTAACGGTTACCAAGGGAACAAGGAGTAATACTAGTCACAAGGTCAGGAGACAATCCATATCTCAGAACGGGGAAGGGGGACTAAGCAGTTTTGTCTTAAAGAGTTGCTCTGCTGAACTTGGTGTTCCTCTGGACTTTGGACAGTGTTCTCGGGGATACTCTGTTGTTTAAAGGAAGTCAAGCCACTTCTCATGTTTGATGGGGAATTCGGGATGGCTCTGGAGCACATGCAGGGAATCTGGACGCATCTCGAGGCAATTTGCCGAACACAGAGCCCTTTCTTGTTGCTACGGTGACATCAGGGTCCCTCTAGACTTATGACAGTGTTCTTGGGGACTCTCTGAAGTTCCATCCAGGGAATCCAGACTCCTTTCATGTTTGATGGGGAACACGGAATTGCTCTGCATGCAATGCAGGGGAATCGGGCCTCATCTGGCAGCGAGGGGGAAGTCTCGTGTTCTTTTGTCGAGTTGCGGTGGGAACCTGGGGTATATTCTGGAGTTAGGACTTGGATGGCCCTTCAAAACTCGAGTTTGTTCAGCAAAGTCAGGACTCATGTCTAGTTGCGAGGGACACCTCGAGATTCTCATCGAGGCTTGGCAGGGCAATAGGGATGCCTCTTTAGGTGAGACTTGAGACCCAGTGTCCCGTTCAGCTCCCACAGAGATTGTCGGATTCCTATCAATTTTTAAGCGGAGTCAGGCTTGTTGTCCTTTGGACGCATTGAACTCCAAGTTCCTCTCGAATTTTCAAGGGGATGTGAGGCCTCCTGTCGAAATGACACGGGGAACTAGGGCTTTCTCTAAAGTCTCCAAAGGGCATTCACACATCCCTTCATCTTGGGAGATGAAAGACTAGCCTGCATTCAAGTCACTGGAGGGAAATCCGGCCATATTTCGAGTCACGGCAACTCGGTGTTCATTCCACTTGAGGCAGCAAACTCAGGGTCCCTCTCACGTAACCTATAGCTAAGATAGGCCTCCTGTTGAGGTGCTTGTGGAAAGTTGCATTCCTCTTGAGTCAAAATTAGGGAATCAGCTCTCATCTCGAGATGATTTGGTGTACCCCGTATCATTCCTTGAGTTGGTGTGCTGAACTTGGTGTTCCTCTGGACTATATTTCACTTTTCTATAGCAACCATGAAATATCTTGTATGTTAGCATTGTATAGAACATTGAACATATTTATCAAATCATAATGTATTGTATATACTTCCATTCCAGTACAAATATATATTTATATTCATTAACAGCTCAAAATCTCTTCAGCTCTTCTGCAAGAAAATCCCCTTATAAGAGTAAGCCAATGTTCAGCAATTAATGCTTTAAAATCCTAATTCATTTCGAAATGACCCAGCCATTCAACAAACTTCTACTACTTAGTTCAGCACAACTCCACAACCTAAGTCACTCTAATTCCAAGAGACCACTCCAGATAATAGAGAATAGATCATTTTAGCAAAAATACAATTTTTTTAATAGAGCTTATCTAAAAGTATTCATATATATATACATATATATATATATATACTTATAAACATACATATATATATATATATATATATATATATATATATATACACATAAAGGATTACCTTTTGTTTGACAATCGTATCTTACCCCAAATCAAGGCATAAAAAAAGTATTATATAATGTTGATGACTCAAGACATGTCCCTACTAGATTGACAAATAATTATATTGAAATTACATTCACAATTTAATAAACATTATACCCAACGTTGAACACCCTTCAGTTCATGTAAAGCTGAATCCAAATAGAGCCCATTAATTCCAAACTATCTAAAAACGAAAACATACATTGAGACATAGATAATTTTAGATACATAGACATAGTTCCCCTTATGAAATTTAAAATATCTTTTTGTTTATTTATTTATTTTGGGCTCCACAATTTGCTCATTGCTGGAGTCCTAGATAGAATGGGATGCATATGCCAAGGACATGATAAGAGTTAACTTAAGGTTTTTTCTTAGGCCTATTTTATTTCAAAGGCAGAACTGGAATTTCGATAGAAATAAATATATATATATATATATATATATATATATATATATATATATATATATATATTTTAACAAGTTAACCTATCCTTTACTACACGTGAATCAAGTACCGGTTTTGCAATTTCAATAAAGATTTTATTTTCCTCAGTTTTCACTGGAGTCTAAAGTATATGATAGCCATTCAGTGTCAAAAATAAACTTTCTCTGTTTTGTTACTATTGTGTATTATTAATGATATATGCATGAGGGAATTTTTGTCACATAGGACGTGAAGCCTTGGCTGCAAAATTTTGACAAATGCTAGGACTGTCATGGAGAGGGCAATGGAACCGCATTTCAGTACTCTTGTCTGGAGAATCTCAGAGATAGGGAAGCCTGGTGGGCTGACAGCTATGGGGTCGCATAGAGTAGGACACGACTGAAGTGACTTAGCAGCATCAGTAGCAGGACTTTTAAGCATACCATGAGGTAACATAGTCTACTGAAATCATTTATGAGGCCCGATATGATTAGGAAAAGGGAGAGAGAAAGTTAGTCTCTCCTGGTCTTAAGGATGTAAAGGCATATTAAAAACATCAATCTTGTGAATCAGTAATAATAATGTGCCAATTTTGAGGAAAAGTAATGGGATCTCTGGTTACAATGCAGCCCCAGATTGCAAAAAAGGATTATCATTTTTAAACTCTGTTAAGAGACACCATTTGTAATATTTCCTTTGTATAACAAAAATAGGAGAGTTTCAAAACGAGCAAGATTCTTCAATATGTTTCCATTTTAATTGTGTGTTCATAAGTTCTTTAGTAGCTTGTAATTATTTCTTTCATAAGGGGCCATTGCTTTGTCTAAATAGGCGCATAAATTTTCTCCACTATTTTAATAACTACTTTGTTTGTAAAATGAGCTGTGGCCCCTAGGAAAAATGTGGAATGTATATCTGATTTGCCATTGCATAATTAAGACGCTTCCTATGAGTTTAAGGGGTGCATCTATCACATAAAGTCTTAATGTTGTAGGTTGGCCTTTTGGTCTATCCTATGTGTAGATTTGAATATTTTGATAAATATATAGTAATTGGCTTGAGAAATTCCTGCAATTTGGGCAAGAGACCTTTTGTATAGGTCAGGATTTGGGCTAAAATACTTTCGAAATGATAATATTAGACCCATTGCTGAGGGGTCCAGAAAGTATTTTACCGTTAATTTTGATATTTATAGTTGGTCAGACATATTTAAATAACAATGATGTCCATAAGCATTGCTTTTGATCTGTATTACCAAATCTGCCTCTCCCTACATTGGTAGAGGCATAAATAGAAATGTAAGGCAAATGAAGTAATTGAGAGATTTTTCCCCCCTTTTGAATTGCCATAGAATCTGAGCTGACATCATAATTTGAATTTCTCCTTTATAATTGAATCAATTATTCCACGCCGAACAATAATTCCTTTAAAAGCCAAATTAAATCAGCCCTGTAAAAGCCTGAAGGTTTGTGGCGGCAGGGTCCAAAATTCCAGTAGGTACTCTAGAAGGGACTGCTTAAGGGTAAAGGAAAACATCATTTAGGGCTGGTATATTAATGCAGCACTGCTGGACGTTGAGGGTTTGAGGGAAAAGATAAAATTTGCCCCTCTTTTTTGTTGCAGGGACCTGGGAGGTCCCCTCTTTGGAGTTTCTTGGAATAGGTTTTTCTTCAATATCAAATTTAATTTACTGTCTTTGGCCCAGTGCTTTCCTCTGTGGCACCAAGGGCAAATTTTTGGAAGCTTTTTATTAGCCTTCTTAGGGCAGTCCCTTTTCAAACGGTATTTATCTCCACATGTAAAGCACCCTTCATGTCTCTTTTTAAAAGGTTGTAGCATTGTTTCAGCTAGTATTTGCATCTTTTAAGTTTTAGATCCTAGATTGTGACAAGCCTTTATATAATCAATAATAATCCTAGTCTGACAAATTGCAGCTATAGCACTTTGACATTTTCTGATATGCATTCTCATAAGCAAGTAGTGTCTCTAGCTGTTTTTTTTTTGGTTTCTTCTCCGATTACAGTATGGGAAAAAATAGCAGCTTCTAGTCTAGCTTAAAAATTAAGGTAACTTTTCATTAGGTTCCAACCAAGAGACATTTGGAGTTGCGACTGTTGGCAGAGGAGAAGCATTTGGAGCAGCCACGGAAGGGCTAGCAAAAAAATTTTGAGATATTTTGTATTGTTTTAATTGAGCCTTTTGTAAAGTTTAATCATTTAATTTATATGTATATAATATGTGTTTTGTCTGTTGCTGAATATTGGAAGGGCTAGAATATACATTGAAATGGCAGAATGACAGCTTTAATAAGAGCGCATATAGGCTAGAGATCAACTGGAATAATTTTTCCTTCCTTGGCCGCTCATTTAACATTTTCTTTGACCCGAGGCAAATTCATAAGTCAAAACTGCATTTATCAGGAAACTAAGGATTATGTTCTACTACTGTTTGAAGGCAAGCCTCTATTCACTGGCGTGAAAACAGAAGTCCCTGAAATGTAAAGAAGTGGTGAGCAAAGAAGAAAAATAATGGGGCTGGCCAGTCTTTTAACCCATGCCTTAGTATTTACAGACCTCAATAGGTCCATGAGTCACTCCACGCGATATACCACGTATACCAGTGTCACTGTCCTTTGGCCACATGTGCTGGGGTCCATTAATGGACCGGAAGCTTGTGGTCCGGAGTTTGCGATCAGAAAGGAAAAGAGAGAAGGAGGCTGATATCCCTTGGTTTACACAGAGGACCAATATTGTCCTTGACACAGGGTTTGCAGAACTCACCAAGGTAACAGGCGCCCTCTCGAGGGGGTCTTAGAAGCCCGGGCAGAAATGTGAGCACGATGGCTCTCCACGCTCCAGAGAGTCAGCCCGAAAAAAGATAGAGAGAGAGAAAAAGAGAGAGAGAGACAAAAAAAAGACCCGGGGACCTAATCTCTAATGGAGCAAAGGTGCTTTAATGATTTTTCTATGAGTATATACAGGCTGCCGTACAAGAAACTTCTTTCGGGAATGATAGAGTTCAGCAAACCAAACAAACTGTAACGGTTACCAAGGGAACAAGGAGTAATACTAGTCACAAGGTCAGGAGACAATCCATATCTCCAGAACCGGGAAGGGGGACTAAGCAGTTTTGTCTTAAAGAGTTGCTCTGCTGAACTTGGTGTTCCTCTGGACTTTGGACAGTGTTCTCGGGGATACTCTGTTGTTGTTTAAAGGAAGTCAAGCCACTTCTCATGTTTGATGGGGAATTCGGGATGGCTCTGGAGCACATGCAGGGGAATCTGGACGCATCTCGAGGCAATTTGCCGAACACAGAGCCCTTTCTTGTTGCTACGGTGACATCAGGGTCCCTCTAGACTTATGACAGTGTTCTTGGGGACTCTCTGAAGTTCCATCCAGGGAATCCAGACTCCTTTCATGTTTGATGGGGAACACGGAATTGCTCTGCATGCAATGCAGGGGAATCGGGCCTCATCTGGCAGCGAGGGGGAAGTCTCGTGATCTTTTGTCGAGTTGCGGTGGGAACCTGGGGTATATTCTCGAGTTAGGACTTGGATGGCCCTTCAAAACTCGAGTTTGTTCAGCAAAGTCAGGACTCATGTCTAGTTGCGAGGGACACCTCGAGATTCTCATCGAGGCTTGGCAGGGCAATAGGGATGCCAATTTAGGTGAGACTTGAGACCCAGTGTTTCGTTCAGCTCCAACAGAGATTGTCGGATTCCTATCAATTTTTAAGCGGAGTCAGGCTTGTTGTCCTTTGGACGCATTGAACTCCAAGTTCCTCTCGAATTTTCAAGGGGATGTGAGGCCTCCTGTCGAAATGACACGGGGAACTAGGGCTTTCTCTAAAGTCTCCAAAGGGCATTCACACATCCCTTCATCTTGGGAGATGAAAGACTAGCCTGCATTCAAGTCACTGGAGGGAAATCCGGCCATATTTCGAGTCACGGCAACTCGGTGTTCATTCCACTTGAGGCAGCAAACTCAGGGTCCCTCTCACGTAACTATAGCTAAGATAGGCCTCCTGTTGAGGTGCTTGTGGAAAGTTGCATTCCTCTTTAGTCAAAATTAGGGAATCAGCTCTCATCTCGAGATGATTTGGTGTACCCGTATCTTTCCTTGAGTTGGTGTGCTGAACTTGGTGTTCCTCTGGACTATATTTCACTTTTCTATAGCAACCATGAAATATCTTGTATGTTAGCATTGTATAGAACATTGAACATATTTATCAAATCATAATGTATTGTATATACATCCATTCCAGTACAAATATATATTTATATTCATTAACAGCTCAAAATCACTTCAGCTCTTCTGCAAGAAAATCCCCTTATAAGAGTTAGCCAATGTTCAGCAATTAATGCTTTAAAATCCTAATTCATTTCGAAATGACCCAGCCATTCAACAAACTTCTACTACTTCGTTCAGCACAACACCACAACCTAAGTCACTCTAATTCCAAGAGACACCTCCAGATAATAGAGAATAGATCATTTTAGCAAAAATACAATTTTTTTAATAGAGCTTATCTAAAAGTATTCATATATATATACATATATATATATATACTTATAAACATATATATATATATATATATATATATATATACACATAAAGGATTACCTTTTGTTTGACAATCGTATCTTACCCCAAATCAAGGCATAAAAAAAGTATTATATAATGTTGATGACTCAAGACATGTCCCTACTAGATTGACAATTAATTATATTGAAATTACATTCACAATTTAATAAACATTATACTCAACGTTGAACACCCTTCAGTTCATGTAAAGCTGAATCCAAATAGAGCCCATTAATTCCAAACTATCTAAAAACGAAAACATACATTGAGACATAGATAATTTTAGATACATAGACATAGTTCCCCTTATGAAATTTAAAATATCTTTTTGTTTATTTATTTATTTTGGGCTCCACCAATTTGCTCATGGCTGGGGTCCTAGATAGAATGGGATGCATATGCCAAGGACATGATAAGAGTTAACTTAAGGTTTTTTCTTAGGCCTACTTTTATTTCAAAGGCAGAACTGGAATTTCGAAAAATACATATATATATATATATATATATATATTTTAACAAGTTAACCTATCCTTTACTACACGTGAATCAAGTACCGGTTTTGCAATTTCAATAAAGATTTTATTTTCCTCAGTTTTTACTGGAGTCTAAAGTATATGATAGCCATTCAGTGTCAAAAATAAACTTTCTCAGTTTTGTTACTATTGTGTATTATTAATGATATATGCATGAGAGAATTTTTGTCACATAGGACGTGAAGCCTTGGCTGCAAAATTTTGACAAATGCTAGGACTGTCATGGAGAGGGCAATGGAACCGCATTTCAGTACTCTTGTCTGGAGAATCTCAGAGATAGGGAAGCCTGGTGGGCTGACAGCTATGTGGTCGCATAGAGTAGGACACGACTGAAGTGACTTAGCAGCATCAGTAGCGGGACTTTTAAGCATACCATGAGGTAACATAGTCTACTGAAATCATTTATGAGGCCCGATTTGATTAGGAAAAGGGAGAGAGAAAGTTAGTCTCTCCTGGTCTTAAGGATGTAAAGGCATATTAAAACATCAATCTTGTGAATCAGTAATAATAATGTGCCAATTTTGAGGAAAAGTAATGGGATCTCTGGTTACAATGCAGCCCCAGATTGCAAAAAAGTATTATCATTTTTAAACTCTGTTAAGAGACACCATTTGTAATATTTCCTTTGTATAACAAAAATAGGAGAGTTTCAAAACAAGCAAGATTCTTCAATATGTTTCCATTTTAATTGTGTGTTCATAAGTTCTTTAGTAGCTTGTAATTATTTCTTTCATAAGGGGCCATTGCTTTGTCTAAATAGGCGCATAAATTTTCTCCATTATTTTAATAACTATTTTGTTTGTAAAATGAGCTGTGGCCCCTAGGAAAAATGTGGAATGTATATCTGATTTGCCATTGCATAATTAAGACGCTTCCTATGAGTTTAAGGGGTGCATCTATCACATAAAGTCGTAATGTTGTAGGTTGGCCTTTTGGTCTATCCTATGTGTAGATTGAATATTTTGATAAATATATAGTAATTGGCTTGAGAAATTCCTGCAATTTGGGAAGAGACCTTTTGTATAGGTCAGGATTTGGGCTAAAATACTTTCGAGATGATAATATTAGACCCATTGCTGAGGGGTCCAGAAAGTATTTTACCGTTAATTTTGATATTTATAGTTGGTCAGACATATTTAAATAACAATGATGTCCATAAGCATTGATTTTGATCTGTATTACCAAATCTGCCTCTCCCTACATTGGTAGAGGCGTAAATAGAAATGTAAGGCAAATGAAGTAATTGAGAAATTTTTCCCCCCTTTTGAATTGCCATAGAATCTGAGCTGACATCATAATTTAAATTTCTCCTTTATAATTAAATCAATTATTCCACGCCGAACAATAATTCCTTTAAAAGCCAAATTAAATCAGCCCTGTAAAAGCCTGAAGGTTTGTGGCGGCAGGGTCCAAAATTCCAGTAGGTACTCTAGAAGGGACTGCTTAAGGGTAAAGGAAAACATCATGTAGGGCTGGTATATTAATGGCAGCACTGCTGGACGTTGAGGGTTTGAGGGAAAAGAAAAAATTTGCCCCTCTTTTTTGTTGCAGGAGACTTGGGAGGTCCCCTCTTTGGAGTTTCTTGGAATAGGTTTTCCTTCAATATCAAATTTAATTTTACTGTCTTTGGCCCAGTGCTTTCCTCTGTGGCACCAAGGGCAAATTTTTGGAAGCTTTTTATTAGCCTTCTTAGGGCAGTCCCTTTTCAAACGGTATTTATCTCCACATGTAAAGCACCCTTCATGTCTCTTTTTAAAAGGTTGTAGCATTGTTTCAGCTAGTATTTGCATCTTTTAAGTTTTAGATCCTAGATTGTGACAAGCCTTTATATAATCAATAATAATCCTTGTCTGACAAATTGCAGCTATAGCACTTTGACATTTTTGATATGCATTCTCATAAGCAAGTAGTGTCTCTAGCTGTTTTTTTGGTTTCTTCTCCGATTACAGTATGGAAAATAGCAGCTTCTAGTCTAGCTTAAAAATTAAGGTAACTTTTCATTAGGTTCCAACCAAGAGACATTTGGAGTTGCGACTGTTGGCAGAGGAGAAGCATTTGGAGCAGCCACGGAAGGGCTAGCAAAAAAATTTTGAGATATTTTGTATTGTTTTAATTGAGCCTTTTGTAAAGTTTAATCATTTAATTTATATGTATATAATATGTGTTTTGTCTGTTGCTGAATATTGGAAGGGCTAGAATATACATTGAAATGGCAGAATGACAGCTTTAATAAGAGCGCATATAGGCTAGAGATCAACTGTAATAATTTTTCCTTCCTTGGCCGCTCATTTAACATTTTCTTTGACCCGAGGCAAATTCATAAGTCAAAACTGCATTTATCAGGAAACTAAGGATTATGTTCTACTACTGTTTGAAGGCAAGCCTCTATTCACTGGCGTGAAAACAGAAGTCCCTGAAATGTAAAGAAGTGGTGAGCAAAGTAGAAAAATAATGGGGCTGGCCAGTCTTTTAACCCATGCCTTAGTATTTACAGACCTCAATAGGTCCATGAGTCACTCCACGCGATATACCACGTATACCAGTGTCCCTGTCCTTTGGCCACATGTGCTGGGGTCCATTAATGGACCGGAAGCTTGTGGTCCGGAGTTTGCGATCAGAAAGGAAAAGAGAGAAGGAGGCTGATATCCCTTGGTTTACACAGAGGACCAATATTGTCCTTGACACAGGGTTTGCAGAACTCACCAAGGTAACAGGCGCCCTCTCGAGGAGGTCTTAGAAGCCCGGGCAGAAATGTGAGCACGATGGCTCTCCACGCTCCAGAGAGTCAGCCCGAAAAAGATAGAGAGCGAGAAAAAGAGAGAGAGAGACAAAAAAAAGACCCGGGGACCTAATCTCTAATGGAGCAAAGGTGCTTTAATGATTTTTCTATGAGTATATACAGGCTGCCGTACAAGAAACTTCTTTCGGGAATGATAGAGTTCAGCAAACCAAACAAACTGTAACGGTTACCAAGGGAACAAGGAGTAATACTAGTCACAAGGTCAGGAGACAATCCATATCTCAAGAACGGGGAAGGGGGACTAAGCAGTTTTGTCTTAAAGAGTTGCTCTGCTGAACTTGGTGTTCCTCTGGACTTTGGACAGTGTTCTCGGGGATACTCTGTTGTTGTTTAAAGGAAGTCAAGCCACTTCTCATGTTTGATGGGGAATTCGGGATGGCTCTGGAGCACATGCAGGGGAATCTGGACGCATCTCGAGGCAATTTGCCGAACACAGAGCCCTTTCTTGTTGCTACGGTGACATCAGGGTCCCTCTAGACTTATGACAGTGTTCTTGGGTACTCTCTGAAGTTCCATCCAGGGAATCCAGACTCCTTTCATGTTTGATGGAGAACACGGAATTGCTCTGCATGCAATGCAGGGGAATCGGGCCTCATCTGGCAGCGAGGGGGAAGTCTCGTGTTCTTTTGTCGAGTTGCGGTGGGAACCTGGGGTATATTCTCGAGTTAGGATTGGATGGCCCTTCAAAACTCGAGTTTGTTCAGCAAAGTCAGGACTCATGTCTAGTTGCGAGTGACACCTCGAGATTCTCATCGAGGCTTGGCAGGGCAATAGGGATGCCTCTTAAGTGAGACTTGAGACCCAGTGTCCCGTTCAGCTCCCACAGAGATTGTCGGATTCCTATCAATTTTTAAGCGGAGTCAGGCTTGTTGTCATTTGGACGCATTGAACTCCAAGTTCCTCTCGAATTTTCAAGGGGATGTGAGGCCTCCTGTCGAAATGACACGGGGAACTAGGGCTTTCTCTAAAGTCTCCAAAGGGCATTCACACATCCCTTCATCTTGGGAGATGAAAGACTAGCCTGCATTCAAGTCACTGGAGGGAAATCCGGCCATATTTCGAGTCACGGCAACTCGGTGTTCATTCCACTTGAGGCAGCAAACTCAGGGTCCCTCTCACGTACCTATAGCTAAGAGAGGCCTCCTGTTGAGGTGCTTGTGGAAAGTTGCATTCCTCTTGAGTCAAAATTAGGGAATCAGCTCTCATCTCGAGATGATTTGTTGTACCCGTATCTTTCCTTGAGTTGGTGTGCTGAACTTGGTGTTCCTCTGGACTATATTTCACTTTTCTATAGCAACCATGAAATATCTTGTATGTTAGCATTTTATAGAACATTGAACATATTTATCAAATCATAATGTATTGTATATACATCCATTCCAGTACAAATATATATTTATATTCATTAACAGCTCAAAATCACTTCAGCTCTTCTGCAAGAAAATCCCTTTATAAGAGTAAGCCAATGTTCAGCAATTAATGCTTTAAAATCCTAATTCATTTCGAAATGACCCAGCCATTCAACAAACTTCTACTACTTAGTTCAGCACAACACCACAACCTAAGTCACGCTAATTCCAAGAGACCACTCCAGATAATAAAGAATAGATCATTTTAGCAAAAGTACAATTTTTTTAATAGAGCTTATCTAAAAGTATTCATATATATATACATATATACATATATATATATATATATATATATATATATACATATATACATAAAGGATTACCTTTTGTTTGACACTCGTATCTTACCCCAAATCAAGGCATAGAAAAAGTATTATATAATGTTGATGACTCAAGACATGTCCCTACTAGATTAACAAATAATTATATTGAAATTACATTCACAATTTAATAAACATTATACCCAACTTTGAACACTCTTCAGTTCATGTAAAGCTGAATCCAAATAGAGCCCATTAATTCCAAACTATCTAAAAACGAAAACATACATTGAGACATAGATAATTTTAGATACATAGACATAGTTCCCCTTATGAAATTTAAAATATCTTTTTGTTTATTTATTTATTTTGGGCTCCACCAATTTGCTCATTGCTGGAGTCCTAGATAGAGTGGGATGCATATGCCAAGGACATGATAAGAGTTAACTTAAGGTTTTTTCTTAGGCCTACTTTTATTTCAAAGGCAGAACTGGAATTTCGAATAAAAAAATATATATATATATATATTTTAACAAGTTAACCTATCCTTTACTACACGTGAATCAAGTACCGGTTTTGCAATTTCAATAAAGATTTTATTTTCCTCAGTTTTCACTGGAGTCTGAAGTATATGATAGCCATTCAGTGTCAAAAATAAACTTTCTCAGTTTTGTTACTATTGTGTATTATTAATGATATATGCATGAGGGAATTTTTGTCACATAGGACGTGAAGCCTTGGCTGCAAAATTTTGACAAATGCTAGGACTGTCATGGAGAGGGCAATGGAACCGCATTTCAGTACTCTTGTCTGGAGAATCTCAGGGATAGGGAAGCCTGGTGGGCTGACAGCTATGGGGTCCCATAGAGTAGGACACGACTGAAGTGACTTAGCAGCATCAGTAGTGGGACTTTTAAGCATACTATGAGGTAACATAGTCTACTGAAATCATTTATGAGGCCCGATATGATTAGGAAAAGGGAGAGAGAAAGTTAGTCTCTCCTGGTCTTAAGGATGTAAAGGCATATTAAAACATCAATCTTGTGAATCAGTAATAATAATGTGCCAATTTTGAGGAAAAGTAATGGGATCTCTGGTTACAATGCAGCCCCAGATTGCAAAAAAGTATTATCATTTTTAAACTCTGTTAAGAGACACCATTTGTAATATTTCCTTTGTATGACAAAAATAGGAGAGTTTCAAAACGAGCAAGATTCTTCAATATGTTTCCATTTTAATTGTGTGTTCATAAGTTCTTTAGTAGCTTGTAATTATTTCTTTCATAAGGGGCCATTGCTTTGTCTATATAGGTGCATAAATTTTCTCCATTATTTTAATAACTATTTTGTTTGTAAAATGAGCTGTGGCCCCTAGGAAAAATGTGGAATGTATATCTGATTTGCCATTGCATAATTAAGACGCTTCCTATGAGTTTAAGGGGTGCATCTATCACATAAAGTCTTAATGTTGTAGGTTGGCCTTTTGGTCTATCCTATGTGTAGATTTGAATATTTTGATAAATATATAGTAATTGGCTTGAGAAATTCCTGCAATTTGGCAAGAGACCTTTTGTATAGGTCAGGATTTGGGCTAAAATACTTTCGAAATGAAAATATTAGACCCATTGCTGAGGGGTCCAGAAAGTATTTTACCGTTAATTTTGATATTTATAGTTGGTCAGACATATTTAAATAACAATGATGTCCATAAGCATTGATTTTGATCTGTATTACCAAATCTGCCTTTCCCTTCATTGGTAGAGGCGTAAATAGAAGTGTAAGGCAAATGAAGTAATTGAGAAATTTTGTCCCCCCTTTTGAATTGCCATAGAATCTGAGCTGACATCATAATTTGAATTTCTCCTTTATAATTGAATCAATTATTCCACGCCGAACAATAATTCCTTTAAAAGCCAAATTAGATCAGCCCTGTAAAAGCCTGAAGGTTTGTGGCGGCAGGGTCCAAAATTCCAGTAGGTACTCTAGAAGGGACTGCTTAAGGGTAAAGGAAAACATCATTTAGGGCTGGTATATTAATGGCAGCACTGCTGGACGTTGAGGGTTTGAGGGAAAAGATAGAATTTGCCCCTCTTTTTTGTTGCAGGGGACCCGGGAGGTCCCCTCTTTGGAGTTTCTTGGAATAGGTTTTCCTTCAATATCAAATTTAAATTTACTGTCTTTGGCCCAGTGCTTTCCTCTGTGGCACCAAGGGCAAATTTTTGGAAGCTTTTTATTTGCCTTCTTAGGGCAGTCCCTTTTCAAACGGTATTTATCTCCACATGTAAAGCACCCTTCATGTCTCTTTTTAAAAGTTTGTAGCATTGTTTCAGCTAGTATTTGCATCTTTTAAGTTTTAGATCCTAGATTGTGACAAGCCTTTATATAATCAATAATAATCCTAGTCTGACAAATTGCAGCTATAGCACTTTGACCTCTCTGATATGCATTCTCATAAGCAAGTAGTGTCTCTAGCTGTTTTTTTTTTGTTTCTTCTCCGATTACAGTATGGGAAATAGCAGCTTCTATTCTAGCTTAAAAATTAAGGTAACTTTTCATTAGGTTCCAACCAAGAGACATTTGGAGTTGCGACTGTTGGCAGAGGAGAAGCATTTGGAGCAGCCACGGAAGGGCTAGCAAAAAAATTTTGAGATATTTTGTATTGTTTTAATTGAGCCTTTTGTAAAGTTTAATCATTTAATTTATATGTATATAATATGTGTTTTGTCTGTTGCTGAATATTGGAAGGGCTAGAATATACATTGAAATGGCAGAATGACAGCTTTAATAAGAGCGTATATAGGCTAGAGATCAACTGGAATAATTTTTCCTTCCTTGGCCGCTCATTTAACATTTTCTTTGACCCGAGGCAAATTCATAAGTCAAAACTGCATTTATCAGGAAACTAAGGATTATGTTCTACTACTGTTTGAAGGCAAGCCTCTATTCACTGGCGTGAAAACAGAAGTCCCTGAAATGTAAAGAAGTGGTGAGCAAAGTAGAAAAATAATGGGGCTGGCCAGTCTTTTAACCCATGCCTTAGTATTTACAGACCTCAATAGGTCCATGAGTCACTCCACGCGATATACCACGTATACCAGTGTCCCTGTCCTTTGGCCACATGTGCTGGGGTCCATTAATGGACCGGAAATCTTGTGGTCCGGAGTTTGCGATCAGAAAGGAAAAGAGAGAAGGAGGCTGATATCCCTTGGTTTACACAGAGGACCAATATTGTCCTTGACACAGGGTTTGCAGAACTCACCAAGGTAACAGGCGCCCTCTCGAGGGGGTCTTAGAAGCCCGGGCAGAAATGTGAGCACGATGGCTCTCCACGCTCCAGAGAGTCAGCCCGAAAAAGATAGAGAGCGAGAAAAAGAGAGAGAGAGACAAAAAAAAGACCCGGGGAGCTAATCTCTAATGCAGCAAAGGTGCTTTAATGATTTTTCTATGAGTATATACAGGCTGCCGTACAAGAAACTTCTTTCGGGAATGATAGAGTTCAGCAAACCAAACAAACTGTAACGGTTACCAAGGGAAAAAGGAGTAATACTAGTCACAAGGTCAGGAGACAATCCATATCTCAAGAACGGGGAAGGGGAACTAAGCAGTTTTGTCTTAAAGAGTTGCTCTGCTGAACTTAGTGTTCCTCTGGACTTTGGACAGTGTTCTCGGGCATACTCTGTTGTTCTTTAAAGGAAGTCAAGCCACTTCTCATGTTTAATGGGGAATTCGGGATGGCTCTGGAGCACATGCAGGGGAATCTGGACGCATCTCAAGGCAATTTGCCGAACACAGAGCCCTTTCTTGTTGCTACGGTGACATCAGGGTCCCTACAGACTTATGACAGTGTTCTTGGGGACTCTCTGAAGTTCCATCCAGGGAATCCAGACTCCTTTCATGTTTGATGGGGAACACGGAATTGCTCTGCATGCAATGCAGGGGAATCGGGCCTCATCTGGCAGCGAGGGGGAAGTCTCGTGTTCTTTTGTCGAGTTGCGGTGGGAACCTGGGGTATATTCTGGAGTTAGGACTTGGATGGCCCTTCAAAACTCGAGTTTGTTCAGCAAATTCAGGACTCATGTCTAGTTGCGAGGGACACCTCGAGATTCTCATCGAGGCTTGGCAGGGCAATAGGGATGCCTCTTTAGGTGAGACTTGAGACACAGTGTCCCATTCAGCTCCCACAGAGATTGTCGGATTCCTATCAATTTTTAAGCGGAGTCAGGCTTGTTGTCATTTGGACGCATTGAACTCCAAGTTCCTCTCGAATTTTCAAGGGGATGTGAGGCCTCCTGTCGAAATGACACGGGGAACTAGGGCTTTCTCTAAAGTCTCCACAGGGCATTCACACATCCCTTCATCTTGGGAGATGAAAGACTAGCCTGCATTCAAGTCACTGGAGGGAAATCCGGCCATATTTCGAGTCACGGCAACTCGGTGTTCATTCCACTTGAGGCAGCAAACTCAGGGTCCCTCTCACGTACCTATAGCTAAGAGAGGCCTCCTGTTGAGGTGCTTGTGGAAAGTTGCATTCCTCTTTAGTCAAAATTAGGGAATCAGCTCTCATCTCGAGATGATTTGGTGTACCCGTATCTTTCCTTGAGTTGGTGTGCTGAACTTGGTGTTCCTCTGGACTATATTTCACTTTTCTATAGCAACCATGAAATATCTTGTATGTTAGCATTGTATAGATCATTGAACATATTTATCAAATCATAATGTATTGTATATACATCCATTGCAGTACAAATATATATTTATATTCATTAACAGCTCAAAATCACTTCAGCTCTTCTGCAAGAAAATCCCTTTATAAGAGTAAGCCAATGTTCAGCAATTAATGCTTTAAAATCCTAATTCATTTCGAAATGACCCAGCCATTCAACAAACTTCTACTACTTAGTTCAGCACAACTCCACAACCTAAGTCACTCTAATTCCAAGAGACCACTCCAGATAATAAAGAATAGATCATTTTAGCAAAAATACAATTTTTTTAATAGAGCTTATCTAAAAGTATTCATATATATATACATATATACATATATATATATATATATATATATACATATATATACATAAAGCATTACCTTTTGTTTGACAGTCGTATCTTACCCCAAATTAAGACATAAGAAAAGTATTATATAATGTTGATGACTCAAGACATGTCCCTACTAGATTAACAAATAATTATATTGAAATTACATTCACAATTTAATAAACATTATACCCAACGTTGAACACCCTTCAGTTCATGTAAAGCTGAATCCAAATAGAGCCCATTAATTCCAAACTATCTAAAAACGAAAACATACATTGAGACATAGATAATTTTAGATACATAGACATAGTTCCCCTTATGAAATTTAAAATATCTTTTTGTTTATTTATTTATTTTGGGCTCCACCAATTTGCTCATTGCTGGAGTCCTAGATAGAGTGGGATGCATATGCCAAGGACATGATAAGAGTTAACTTAAGGTTTTTTCTTAGGCCTACTTTTATTTCAAAGGCAGAACTGGAATTCCGAAAAATACATATATATATATATATATACATATATATATATATATATATATATATATATATATATATATATATTTTAACAAGTTAACCTATCCTTTACTACACGTGAATCAAGTACCGGTTTTGCAATTTCAATAAAGATTTTATTTTCCTCAGTTTTCACTGGAGTCTAAAGTATATGATAGCCATTCAGTGTCAAAAATAAACTTTCTCAGTTTTGTTACTATTGTGTATTATTAATGATATATGCATGAGGGAATTTTTGTCACATAGGACGTGAAGCCTTGGCTGCAAAATTTTGACAAATGCTAGGACTGTCATGGAGAGGGCAATGGAACCGCATTTCAGTACTCTTGTCTGGAGAATCTCAGGGATAGGGAAGCCTGGTGGGCTGACAGCTATGGGGTCGCATAGAGTAGGACACGACTGAAGTGACTTAGCAGCATCAGTAGCAGGACTTTTAAGCATACCATGAGTAACATAGTCTACTGAAATCATTTATGAGGCCCGATATGATTAGGAAAAGGGAGAGAGAAAGTTAGTCTCTCCTGGTCTTAAGGATGTAAAGGCATATTAAAACATCAATCTTGTGAATCAGTAATAATAATGTGCCAATTTTGAGGAAAAGTAATGGGATCTCTGGTTACAATGCAGCCCCAGATTACAAAAAAGGATTATCATTTTTAAACTCTGTTAAGAGACACCTTTTGTAATATTTCCTTTGTATAACAAAAATAGGAGAGTTTCAAAACGAGCAAGATTCTTCAATATGTTTCCATTTTAATTGTGTGTTCATAAGTTCTTTAGTAGCTTGTAATTTTTTCTTTCATAAGGGGCCATTGCTTTGTCTAAATAGGCGCATAAATTTTCTCCATTATTTTAATAACTATTTTGTTTGTAAAATGAGCTGTGGCCCCTAGGAAAAATGTGGAATGTATATCTGATTTGCCATTGCATAATTAAGACGCTTCCTATGAGTTTAAGGGTGCATCTATCACATAAAGTCTTAATGTTGTAGGTTGGCCTTTTGGTCTATCCTATGTGTAGATTTGAATATTTTGATAAATATATAGTAATTGGCTTGAGAATTTCCTGCAATTTGGCAAGAGACCTTTTGTATAGGTCAGGATTTGGGCTAAAATACTTTCGAGATGATAATATTAGACCGATTGCTGAGGGGTCCAGAAGCGAGAGAGAGAGGGTGGGGTGAGAGGGGGGGGAGGGCAGTCCAGCAGCAAGAATAGAGAGCCAGAGGGGAAAAAAGACGACCTGCTTTTCAAGTCCTTCATAAAATCCCCTTATTTCGAGTCAGGCACCTGGGTTGTCCTTCTTCTTGAGTCAGCAAACTCAGATTCCCCTCACATACCAACTGCTGAGAGATGCCTCATCTTAAGGTGCTTGTGGAATGTCTTCATTGCTCTTGAACGATGCCAGGGAATCCGCTCTCATCTTGAGAGATTTGGTATACACGAGCTTTTGCTCGGTTTGATGCTGCTAAAAACCTTGATGTTCTTCTAGAATTGAGACGGTGTGTCTCGGGAATCTCTGGAGTTGCCCATGGAAAGTCAAGGACACTTGTCTTGTTTGATGGGGAACAGCGGGGGGTGGCTCTCAGACAATGCATGAAGTCATTTGGACGCAATATCGAGTTGGCATATTGGGGAACACACGCTGAGCTCATTCATGTTGCCTGCGCGAGTGCGTCAGGGACATGTCCTCTAAAATTGTTGACAGTGTTCTTGAGGACTCTCTGGAGTTCCATCCTGGGAATCCACGGGCCTTTCGTGTTGTGATGTGGAATCAAGGAATTTATTGCATCCAGTGCAGCGGGAATCGGGAGACCGCATCTGGCAGCGGGGGGGAAGTCTCGTGTTCTTTTGTCGAGATGCGGTGGAACCTGAGTATATTCTCGAGTTAGGACTTGGACGGCCCTTCAAAAACCTCGATATTGTTCAGCGAAGTCAAGAGACCATGGTCGAGTTGCGAGGGACACCTTGAGATCTCATCCGAGCTTTGGAAGGGCAAATAGGGATGCCTCTCTTTTTAGGTGAGACTGATACAACCAGTTCCCTTGGCAGTTCCCACATGATTGTCGGATTCCTATCAATTATTAATAGGAGTCAGTCAGGCTTGTTTTCCTTTTGACGCCATGAACTCCAAGTTCCTCTTCCTATTTTCAAGGGGATGTAGGCCTCCTGTCAGATGATGCGGGAACTAGGGCTTTCTCTAAAGTCTCCACAGGGTATTCACACATTCCTTCATCTTGGAAAGATATGACTAGCCTCATTCAAGTCACTGGAGGAATCCGGCATCTTCGGTTGTTCATTCCACTTGAGGCAGCAAACTCGGGTCCCTCTCACATACCTATAATAGCTAAAGAGGCCCTCCTGTTCACGTGCTTGTGGAATGTTGCATTCCTCTGAGAGTCAAAAATAGAGAATCATCTCTCATCTTTTTATTATTCCTGTACCCGGAGCTTTCTTTAATTGGTGGTTCTGAACTTGGTCTTCCTCTGGACTATATTTTACATTTCTATAGCAACAAAAAATTTCTTGTATGTTTTGCAATTTTTATAGAAATTGATTGACCATATGTATTAAATCATATTATATTGGTTACATACGATACATTCCAGTCCAAATATATATCTTATATTCATTAAGAGATCAAAATCACTCTGTCAGATCTTTCTGCAAGAATAATCCCCTTGTAAGAGTAAGCCAATGTTCAGGCAGTTAACTCTATTAAAAATTGATAATTAAATTTTGGGAATGACCCAAACCATCCACACAAACTTCTATTACTTAATTTCAGCACAACTCCAGCAATGCTGGTACTCTCGAATCTCTAGAGGACCGTCACTCCTGATTCATAGAGGAATTCGAGTCATATTATCAAAAATGCAAGATCCTTGTAATTACATCTTATCTAAACAGTTTTCAACTCACTTCTATATATTTATATAATATATATATATATATTTTATATATATATATAGATAGATAATACACACACACACACACATATAGAATTACCTTTTTTTAACAATCGTACCTTACTGCAAATCAAGGCATAACAAAAGTAATTATTTCTTAGGCCTACTTTTATGTCCCAGGCAAAACTGCAATTCCAAAATATATATATATTTAACAAGTTAAACTATCCTTTACTATATGTGAATCAAGTACCGTTTTTCAATTTCAATAAGGATTTTAAATTTTTATCAGTTTTTCACTGGAGTATAAAGTACATCATAGCCATTCAGTTCAAAAATATCCTTTCACAGTTTTGTTGCTATTTGGGATTATTAATGATATATGCATGAGGAAATTTTGTCATATATGGACGTGAAGCCTTGGGTGCAAAATTGACAAATGCTTGGGCTGTATGGAGACGGCAATGGAACCCTATTTTAGTACTCTGTTCTTGGGGAATCTCAGGGGTAGGGAGCCCCGGTGGGCTGACATCTATGGGGTCGCATAGAGTAGGACACGACGAAGTGACTTAGCAGCAACAGATGCAGGACTTTAAAACCCTACCTTTTAGGCAACATAGTCCCACTGAAATCTTTTATGAGGCCCGATACGATTAGGAAAATGGACAAGAAAAGTTATCTCCCAGGTCCTTTAAAGGGTGTA
>JAJLRB010000733.1:0-18178 GCA_020976825.1 Odocoileus hemionus | reverse complement strand
ATCCTCTGTGTATGACATCACATACACTATACTTGTGACATCACAGCCACTGTAACTGTGACAAGACACCTCCTATGTTTATGACATCACGCTCATTATATATGACATCTCACATATTGTGTGAATGACAACACAATCATTGTATCCAACATCACACTCACTATATCAGTGTAGTCACACTCACTTGAATGATTGTATTACACACTCTGTACGTTTGAAATCACACCCACTGTATGTATGACACGAGAGGCACTTTATATGACATCAAATCCACTCTTGATGTCATCATACCTTTGTTAATCTGTCATGGCACCCACTATGTTTATGACATCATATCCACTGTATGTAATCTCATCCACTCTGTGTGTATGACTACACAAGCTCTGTATCTGTCTTGAAACCCGTGAAAACTGCCGTCACATCCACTGTATATGTCATCAAACCCACATTGTCGACGACATCACACCAACTGTGTAATGGTTCACAGGTGGCATATGTATGTCGTCATATGCACTACACCTGACATCATATCCACACTTTATGAGAACAAACCTTATTATTTATGACATCACACGCATTCTATTCATCACATCACACGCACTATATACGATATGACATGTCATCTCCTCTGTATGATATCATATTCACTATATATGTGACATCACACAATGACTCTATCTATGATACCACACACTCTATGTTTATGACATGTCCACATCATATGGCAACCCACGCAGTGTTATAACAACACAGACATTGTGTAACTTCAAAGCGAATATATCCGACATCACACACATTTGATCTGTGTCAACACACGCAATATACCAAATTTATCTTACCCAGTGTATGTATGACATCACAGCCACTATATGTATGACATTTTATGTACTACCTATGACATCACATCCACCCTTTATGACCTCATACCACTTTATTAATGACATCAAGTCCACTATACCAGACATCACATCCACTATATCTGACCTCACGTCCACTGTATCTGTGTTATAATCCCCACTCTACCAATGATATCACAGCCACTCTATGTATCTTATCACAGCCAGTATACGTGTGACACCCTATCCACTCTATTTAAGACATCATGTCCACAATGTATGACATCACAACACTGTGTGTTGTTGATACCACACTCGGCACACATATGAACTCATTGGTATTTCAGATGACATCATATCCAGTCTATCACAACAAACCACAGAATTTATGTTGCCACATCCACTTCAGGCATGACATCACACCCACTCTACCAGACATTGCCCCCACTCTTACTTTGCATTCCAAGCTCTCCACTGATATCACGCCCACCCGTTGCATGACATCACATTCAGCATATGTATGGCAAAATTTGCACCATACAAGACATCACATCCTCAGTTTATGACATTAAAACATCGTTTCAAGGACATCACACACACTATACCTGACATCTCCTCCACTATATTTGACATCACAGCCGCTATATCTGTGTCGTCACACACTCTGTATTGATGACATCACAACAAGTATGAAAATCATCACACTTGGCATGCATATGACATCATACACACTCTACATGAGATCGCATTCGCACTTTATGTTATCAATCCTCAACATTTACGACATCAGAGACGCTGCATTCATGATATCAGTTCTCCTATATGTGACATCATACCCAAGATATAGGACATTTCATCCCCTATACCTTTGACATCACAGCCACTTTATCTGTACCGTCACACCCACTGGGTTTGTGGATCCGTATCCAACATATTTGACATCAAACACACTGTGTTGAGATGATACAAACAGTATGTCTAACATCACACCATCCGTATCTGTATTTGGGTGTTCACTCCCTCTGTATCAGTGATATAACAAAAACTGTATGTATTATATCACACATACTATAGGCATGGCACATTATGCACAATATAAGACATCACAGCCACGCTTTTTGACATCACAACTCTCAGTTAATGACATCAAAGCTAAGCTGTCTCACATCACAGCCATTACATCTGACAGCACATCCACAGTATGTGTGTCATCACACTGAGATTATCGATGATATAAGACCCATTGCTTGTATGATATCACAGCCACAATGTGTATGACATCATTAGAACTACATATGATATCACATTTACTCTGTATGTCGTCACACCACTCTATGACATCACACCCTCTGTATTCATGTCATCACACACACTTTATCTTATATCGCATCCACTGTAGCTGCGTCATTACTTACTGTGTATTGATTATACCACACCTGCAATATGTGTGATATCAAACCCATATATATGTATGGCATCATAAGAATTCTATGTGATATCACACCCACGCTTTATGACATCACAAGACTGTATTCATGACATCCCAACCACTTTATTCATAACATCACATCCACTGTTTTTGACGTCACATACACTATACTTGTGACATCACATCCACTGTAACTGTGACAAGACACCTCCTATGTTTATGACATCACACACAGTATATATGACATCTCACATGGTGTATGAATGACATAAAAATCACTGTATCCAACATCACACACACCATATCGGTGTAGTCACACTCACTTGAATGATTATATTACACCCTCTGTACGTGTGAAAGTACACCCACTGCATGTATGACACGATAGGCACTTTATATGACATCAAATCCACTCTTGATGTCATCATACCTTTGTTTATCTGTCATGGCACCCACTATGTTTATGACATCATATCCACTGTATATGATCTCATCCACACTGTGTGTATGACTACACAAGCTCTGTATCTGTTTTGAAACCCGTGAAAACTGCCATCACATCCACTGTATATGTCATCAAACCCACTTTGTTGGCGACATCACACCAACTGTGTAAGAGTTCACAGGTGGCATATGTATGTCGTCATATGCACTACACCTGACATCATATCCACACTTTATGAGAACAAACCTTATTATTTATGACATCACACGCATTCTATTCCTGACATCACACGCACTGTATACGATATGACATGTCATCTCCTCTGTATGATATCACGTTCAGTATATATGCGACATCACACAATGATTCTATCTATGACATCACACACTATAAGTTTATGACATGTCCACGTCATCTGGCATCCCACGCAGAGTTCTAACAACAGAGCCATTGTGTAACTTCAAAGCAACTATATCCGACATCACATGTATTCGATCTGTGTCAACACACGCAATGAACCAATTTTATCTTACCCAGTGTATGTATGACATCACAGCCACTATATGTATGACATTTTATGTACTACATATGACATCACATCCACTCTTTATGACCTCACACCGCTTTATTAATGACATCAAGTCCACTATACCAGACATCACATCCACTATATCTGACCTCACGTCATTGTATCTGTGTTATCACCACCAGTGTACCAATGATATCACAGCCACTCTATGTATCAGATCACATTCAGTATACGTGTGACACCCTATCCACTCTATTTATGACATCTATCCACAATGTATGACATCACAACACGGTGTGTTGTTGATACCACACTCGGCATATATATGAACACTTTTGCATTGCAGATGACATCATATCCATTCTATCACAACAAACAACAGAATTTATGTTGCAACATCCACTTCAGGCATGACATCACACCCACTCTACCAGACATTGCCCCACGCTTTCTTTGCCATCCCAAGCTCTCCACTGATATCATATCACCCCACTCGCTGCATGACATCACACTCAGCATATGTATGGCAACCTTTGCACCATACAAGACATCACATCCTCAGTTTATGATATCAAACCACCGTTTCAAGGATATCATCACCCACTCTATTTGATATCGTATCTACTGAATCTGAGTCATGACATCCACTGTAATGAGGATATCACACCAACTGAATATATGAGATCTCATGCGCTACGCAAGACAACATCCTATCCGATTTATACGTCATCACATTGACTATACTTTTAACATCACAGCCACTGTATCTGTGTCATCACACCCACTCTTTCGATGATATCACACCCTTTGTATATATGACCTCACACCAACTACATGTATACCATCATATACACTCTATAAGGCATCGCATCCACATTTTATGACATCACAGTTTTTTATGACATCACATGCACTGCACTCATGATATCACTCCCAATATATCTGACATTGAATCCACCCTATTGATGGCCTCTGACCAACTGTTTGTATGACATGACAGAAACTTTATGTATCGCATCTAATGCACTATACATATGGCCACATCCACTCTTTATGAACTCACGCCATTGTAGTCATCACATTACATCCACTGCATTCATGGCTTCATACACACTATATTTGACCACACACACAAGACCTCACAAACGTTATATCTGCCATCTCACCCACTAGATCTGACACTTCCTCCCCGAAATCTGTGTCATCAAACCCCGTGTATCGATTATACCACACACACTCTCTGTATGACGTCACACATACTCTATGCAGGACATCATCATATTCAGTCTGCATGACATCACATGAACTCTTTTTGACATCAGACACCTAATTGTTTGACATCACACCCAGTATATTGATGACATCATATCCAATATATATGATATCACACATACTGCTTTCTTGAGAACACACAGAATATGCCTGACATCTCCCCCACTATATTTGACATCACAGCCACTCTATCTGTGTCGTCACACACTCTGTATCGATGATATCACAACAAGTATGAAAATCATCACACTTGGCATACATATGTCATCAAACACACTATACATGAAATCGCATTCACACTTTATGACATCAATCCTCAGCATTTACGACATCATAACGACTGCATTCATGATATCAGTTCTCCTATATGTGACATCATATCCACGGTTTAGGACATCTCATCCCATATGCCTCTGACATCACAGACACATTATCTGTATCGTCACACCCACTGGGTTTGTGAATCCGTATCCAACATATTTGACATCAAACACACTGTGTTGAGACGATCCAAACAGTATGTCTGACATCACACCCTCCGTATCTGTATTTGGGTGCTCACTACCTCTGTATCAGTGATATAACAAAATCTGTATGTATTATATCACACATACTATAGACATGGCACATTATGCACAATATACGAGTTCACACTCACGGTTTTTTTGACATCGCAACACTCTGTTAATGACATCAAAGCTAAGCTGTCTCACATCACAGCCATTACATCTGACAGCACATCCACAGTATGTGTGTCATCACACCGAGATTATCGATGATATAAGAGCCATTGCTTCTATGATATCACAGCCACAATGTGTATGACATCATTTGAACTACATATGACATCACATTCACTCTGTATGTCGTCACACCACTCTATGACATCACACCCTCTGTATTCATGTCATCACACACAGTATAACTGACATCGCATCCACTGTAGCTGCGTCATTACTTACAGTGTATTGATTATACCAAACCCGCACTATGTGTGATATCAAACCCACTATATGTATGTCATCATGTGAATTCTATGTGACATCACACCCACTCATTATGACATCACAAGACTGTATTCATGACATCACATCTACTTTATTCATTACATCACATCCACTGTTTATGACATTACATACACTATACTTGTGACATCACAGCCACTGTAACTGTGACAAGACACCTCCTATGTTTATGACATCACACACAGTATATGTGACATCTCACATGGTGTATGAATGACAACACAATCACTGTATCCAACATCACACCCACTATATTGGTGTAGTTACACTCACTTGAATGATTATATTACACCCTCTGTATGTGTGAAATCACACCCACTGCATGTATGACACGAGAGGCACTTTATATGACATCAAATCCACTCTTGATGTCATCATACCTTTGTTTATATGTCATGACACCCACTATGTTTATGACATCATATCCACTGTATATGATCTCATCCACTCTGTGTGTATGACTACACAAGCTCTGTATATGTCTTGAAACCCGTGAAAACTGCCATCACATCCACTGTATATGTCATCAAACCCACTTTCTCGACAACATCACACCAACTGTGTAAGAGTGCACAGGTGGCATATGTATGCCGTCATATGCACCACACCTGACATCATATCCACACTTTATGAGAACAAACCTTAGTATTTATGAAATCACACGCATTCTATTCATGATAGCACACGCACTATATACGATATGACATGTCATCTCCTCTGTATGATATCACATTCACTCTATATGCGACATCACACAATGACTCTATCTATGACATAACACACTCTATGTTTATGACATGTCCACGTCATATGGCATCCCACGGAGTGTTATAACAACACAGCCATTGTGTAACTTCAAAGCCACTATATCCGATATCACACGCATTGTATCAGTGTCAACACACGCAATGTACCAATTTTATCTTAGCCAGTGTATGTATGACATCACAGCCACTATATGTATGACATTATATGTACTACATATGACATCACACCCACTCTATTTGACATCGTATCCACTGAATCTGGGTCATGACATCCACTGTAATGAGGATATCACACTAACTGTATTTATGAGATCTCATGCGCTACGCAAGACGCCATCATATCTGTTGTATACGACATCACATTGACTATACTTTTAACACCACAGCCACTGTATCTGTGTCATCACACCCACTCTTTCGATGATGACATCACACCCTTTGTATGTATGATATCACACCTGACCTCACCCACTACATGTATACCATCATATACACTCTATAAGTCATCACATCCACATTTTATGACATCACAGATTATTTATGACATCACATGCACTGCACTCATGATATCACTCCCACTGTATCTGACATTGAATCCACCCTATTGATGACCTCTGACCAACTGTTTGTATGACATGACACAAACTTTATGTATCACATCTAATGCACTATACATATGGCCACATCCACGCTTTATGAACTCACGCCATTGTAGTCATCACATTACATCCACTGCATTCATGACTTCACACACACTATATATGACCACACACACAAGACATCACAAACGTTATATCTGCCATCTCACCCACTAGATCTGACACTTCCTCCCCGGAATCTGTGTCATCAAACCCCGTGTATCGATTATACCACACACACTCTCTGTATGACGTCACACATACTCTATGCAGGACATCAAATTCAGTCTGCATGACATCACATGAACTCTTTATGACATCAGACACCTAATTGTTTGACAGCACACCCAGTATATTGATGACATCATATCCAATATGTATGATATCACACATACTGCTTTCATGACATCACACACACTATGATTGACATCTCCCCCACTATATTTGACATCACAGCCACTGTATCTGTGTCGTCACACACTCTGTATTGATGACATCACAACAAGTATGAAAATCATCACACTTGGCATACATATGACCTCATACACACTCTACATGAAATCGCATTCGCACTTTATGTCATCAGTACTCAGCATTTACAACATCAGAGACGCTGCATTCATGATATCAGTTCTCCTATATGTGACATCATATCCATGATATAGGACATTTCATCCCCTATACCTCTGACATCCCAGCCACTTTATCTGTAACGTCACACCCACTGGGTTTGTGAATCCGTATCCAAAATATTTGACATCAAACACACTGTGTTGTGACGATACAAACAGTATGACTTACATGACACCCTCCGTATCTGTATTTGGGTGATCACTCCCTCTGTATCAGTGATATAACACAAACTGGATGTATTATATCACACATACGATAGGCATGGCAAATTATGCACTATATACAACATCACACCCACGCTTTTTGACATCACAACATTCTGTTCATGACATCAAATCTACGCTGTGTCACATCACAGCCATTATATCTGACAGCACATCCACAGTATGTGTGTCATCACACCGAGATTATCCTTGATATAAAACCCATTACTTGCATGACATCACAGCCACAATATGTATGACATCATATGAACTACATATGACATCACATTCACTCTGTATGTCGTCACACCACTCTATGACATCACACCCTCTGTATTCATGTTATCACACTAGGTATATCTGACATCACATCCACTGTAGCTGCATCGTTACTTACAGTGTATTGATTATACCACACCTCCAATATGTGTGATATCAAACCCAATATATGTATGACTTCATATGGATTCAGTGTTACATCACACCCACTCTTTATTACATCACAAGACTGTTCATGACATCCCATCCACTTTATTCATAACATCACATCCTCTGTGTATGACATCACATACACTATACTTGTGACATCACAGCCACTGTAACTGTGACAAGACACCTCCTATGTTTATGACATCACGCTCATTATATATGACATCTCACATATTGTGTGAATGACAACACAATCATTGTATCCAACATCACACTCACTATATCAGTGTAGTCACACTCACTTGAATGATTGTATTACACACTCTGTACGTTTGAAATCACACCCACTGTATGTATGACACGAGAGGCACTTTATATGACATCAAATCCACTCTTGATGTCATCATACCTTTGTTAATCTGTCATGGCACCCACTATGTTTATGACATCATATCCACTGTATGTAATCTCATCCACTCTGTGTGTATGACTACACAAGCTCTGTATCTGTCTTGAAACCCGTGAAAACTGCCGTCACATCCACTGTATATGTCATCAAACCCACATTGTCGACGACATCACACCAACTGTGTAATGGTTCACAGGTGGCATATGTATGTCGTCATATGCACTACACCTGACATCATATCCACACTTTATGAGAACAAACCTTATTATTTATGACATCACACGCATTCTATTCATCACATCACACGCACTATATACGATATGACATGTCATCTCCTCTGTATGATATCATATTCACTATATATGTGACATCACACAATGACTCTATCTATGATACCACACACTCTATGTTTATGACATGACATGTCCACATCATATGGCAACCCACGCAGTGTTATAACAACACAGACATTGTGTAACTTCAAAGCGAATATATCCGACATCACACACATTTGATCTGTGTCAACACACGCAATATACCAAATTTATCTTACCCAGTGTATGTATGACATCACAGCCACTATATGTATGACATTTTATGTACTACCTATGACATCACATCCACCCTTTATGACCTCATACCACTTTATTAATGACATCAAGTCCACTATACCAGACATCACATCCACTATATCTGACCTCACGTCCACTGTATCTGTGTTATAATCCCCACTCTACCAATGATATCACAGCCACTCTATGTATCTTATCACAGCCAGTATACGTGTGACACCCTATCCACTCTATTTAAGACATCATGTCCACAATGTATGACATCACAACACTGTGTGTTGTTGATACCACACTCGGCACACATATGAACTCATTGGTATTTCAGATGACATCATATCCAGTCTATCACAACAAAAACCACAGAATTTATGTTGCCACATCCACTTCAGGCATGACATCACACCCACTCTACCAGACATTGCCCCCACTCTTACTTTGCATTCCAAGCTCTCCACTGATATCACGCCCACCCGTTGCATGACATCACATTCAGCATATGTATGGCAAAATTTGCACCATACAAGACATCACATCCTCAGTTTATGACATTAAAACATCGTTTCAAGGACATCACACACACTATACCTGACATCTCCTCCACTATATTTGACATCACAGCCGCTATATCTGTGTCGTCACACACTCTGTATTGATGACATCACAACAAGTATGAAAATCATCACACTTGGCATGCATATGACATCATACACACTCTACATGAGATCGCATTCGCACTTTATGTTATCAATCCTCAACATTTACGACATCAGAGACGCTGCATTCATGATATCAGTTCTCCTATATGTGACATCATACCCAAGATATAGGACATTTCATCCCTATATAACCTTTGACATCACAGCCACTTTATCTGTACCGTCACACCCACTGGGTTTGTGGATCCGTATCCAACATATTTGACATCAAACACACTGTGTTGAGATGATACAAACAGTATGTCTAACATCACACCATCCGTATCTGTATTTGGGTGTTCACTCCCTCTGTATCAGTGATATAACAAAAACAGTATGTATTATATCACACATACTATAGGCATGGCACATTATGCACAATATAAGACATCACAGCCACGCTTTTTGACATCACAACTCTCAGTTAATGACATCAAAGCTAAGCTGTCTCACATCACAGCCATTACATCTGACAGCACATCCACAGTATGTGTGTCATCACACTGAGATTATCGATGATATAAGACCCATTGCTTGTATGATATCACAGCCACAATGTGTATGACATCATTAGAACTACATATGATATCACATTTACTCTGTATGTCGTCACACCACTCTATGACATCACACCCTCTGTATTCATGTCATCACACACACTTTATCTTATATCGCATCCACTGTAGCTGCGTCATTACTTACTGTGTATTGATTATACCACACCTGCAATATGTGTGATATCAAACCCACTATATGTATGGCATCATAAGAATTCTATGTGATATCACACCCACGCTTTATGACATCACAAGACTGTATTCATGACATCCCAACCACTTTATTCATAACATCACATCCACTGTTTTTGACGTCACATACACTATACTTGTGACATCACATCCACTGTAACTGTGACAAGACACCTCCTATGTTTATGACATCACACACAGTATATATGACATCTCACATGGTGTATGAATGACATAAAAATCACTGTATCCAACATCACACACACCATATCGGTGTAGTCACACTCACTTGAATGATTATATTACACCCTCTGTACGTGTGAAAGTACACCCACTGCATGTATGACACGATAGGCACTTTATATGACATCAAATCCACTCTTGATGTCATCATACCTTTGTGTTATCTGTGTCATGGCACCCACTATGTTTATGACATCATATCCACTGTATATGATCTCATCCACACTGTGTGTATGACTACACAAGCTCTGTATCTGTTTTGAAACCCGTGAAAACTGCCATCACATCCACTGTATATGTCATCAAACCCACTTTGTTGGCGACATCACACCAACTGTGTAAGAGTTCACAGGTGGCATATGTATGTCGTCATATGCACTACACCTGACATCATATCCACACTTTATGAGAACAAACCTTATTATTTATGACATCACACGCATTCTATTCCTGACATCACACGCACTGTATACGATATGACATGTCATCTCCTCTGTATGATATCACGTTCAGTATATATGCGACATCACACAATGATTCTATCTATGACATCACACACTATAAGTTTATGACATGTCCACGTCATCTGGCATCCCACGCAGAGTTCTAACAACAGAGCCATTGTGTAACTTCAAAGCAACTATATCCGACATCACATGTATTCGATCTGTGTCAACACACGCAATGAACCAATTTTATCTTACCCAGTGTATGTATGACATCACAGCCACTATATGTATGACATTTTATGTACTACATATGACATCACATCCACTCTTTATGACCTCACACCGCTTTATTAATGACATCAAGTCCACTATACCAGACATCACATCCACTATATCTGACCTCACGTCATTGTATCTGTGTTATCACCACCAGTGTACCAATGATATCACAGCCACTCTATGTATCAGATCACATTCAGTATACGTGTGACACCCTATCCACTCTATTTATGACATCATATCCACAATGTATGACATCACAACACGGTGTGTTGTTGATACCACACTCGGCATATATATGAACACTTTTGCATTGCAGATGACATCATATCCATTCTATCACAACAAACAACAGAATTTATGTTGCAACATCCACTTCAGGCATGACATCACACCCACTCTACCAGACATTGGCCCCACGCTTTCTTTGCCATCCCAAGCTCTCCACTGATATCACGCCCACTCGCTGCATGACATCACACTCAGCATATGTATGGCAACCTTTGCACCATACAAGACATCACATCCTCAGTTTATGATATCAAACCACCGTTTCAAGGATATCATCACCCACTCTATTTGATATCGTATCTACTGAATCTGAGTCATGACATCCACTGTAATGAGGATATCACACCAACTGAATATATGAGATCTCATGCGCTACGCAAGACAACATCCTATCCGATTTATACGTCATCACATTGACTATACTTTTAACATCACAGCCACTGTATCTGTGTCATCACACCCACTCTTTCGATGATATCACACCCTTTGTATATATGACCTCACACCAACTACATGTATACCATCATATACACTCTATAAGGCATCGCATCCACATTTTATGACATCACAGTTTTTTATGACATCACATGCACTGCACTCATGATATCACTCCCAATATATCTGACATTGAATCCACCCTATTGATGGCCTCTGACCAACTGTTTGTATGACATGACAGAAACTTTATGTATCGCATCTAATGCACTATACATATGGCCACATCCACTCTTTATGAACTCACGCCATTGTAGTCATCACATTACATCCACTGCATTCATGGCTTCATACACACTATATTTGACCACACACACAAGACCTCACAAACGTTATATCTGCCATCTCACCCACTAGATCTGACACTTCCTCCCCGAAATCTGTGTCATCAAACCCCGTGTATCGATTATACCACACACACTCTCTGTATGACGTCACACATACTCTATGCAGGACATCATATTCAGTCTGCATGACATCACATGAACTCTTTTTGACATCAGACACCTAATTGTTTGACATCACACCCAGTATATTGATGACATCATATCCAATATATATGATATCACACATACTGCTTTCTTGAGAACACACAGAATATGCCTGACATCTCCCCCACTATATTTGACATCACAGCCACTCTATCTGTGTCGTCACACACTCTGTATCGATGATATCACAACAAGTATGAAAATCATCACACTTGGCATACATATGTCATCAAACACACTATACATGAAATCGCATTCACACTTTATGACATCAATCCTCAGCATTTACGACATCATAACGACTGCATTCATGATATCAGTTCTCCTATATGTGACATCATATCCACGGTTTAGGACATCTCATCCCATATGCCTCTGACATCACAGACACATTATCTGTATCGTCACACCCACTGGGTTTGTGAATCCGTATCCAACATATTTGACATCAAACACACTGTGTTGAGACGATCCAAACAGTATGTCTGACATCACACCCTCCGTATCTGTATTTGGGTGCTCACTACCTCTGTATCAGTGATATAACAAAATCTGTATGTATTATATCACACATACTATAGACATGGCACATTATGCACAATATACGAGTTCACACTCACGGTTTTTGACATCGCAACACTCTGTTAATGACATCAAAGCTAAGCTGTCTCACATCACAGCCATTACATCTGACAGCACATCCACAGTATGTGTGTCATCACACCGAGATTATCGATGATATAAGAGCCATTGCTTCTATGATATCACAGCCACAATGTGTATGACATCATTTGAACTACATATGACATCACATTCACTCTGTATGTCGTCACACCACTCTATGACATCACACCCTCTGTATTCATGTCATCACACACAGTATAACTGACATCGCATCCACTGTAGCTGCGTCATTACTTACAGTGTATTGATTATACCAAACCCGCACTATGTGTGATATCAAACCCACTATATGTATGTCATCATGTGAATTCTATGTGACATCACACCCACTCATTATGACATCACAAGACTGTATTCATGACATCACATCTACTTTATTCATTACATCACATCCACTGTTTATGACATTACATACACTATACTTGTGACATCACAGCCACTGTAACTGTGACAAGACACCTCCTATGTTTATGACATCACACACAGTATATGTGACATCTCACATGGTGTATGAATGACAACACAATCACTGTATCCAACATCACACCCACTATATTGGTGTAGTTACACTCACTTGAATGATTATATTACACCCTCTGTATGTGTGAAATCACACCCACTGCATGTATGACACGAGAGGCACTTTATATGACATCAAATCCACTCTTGATGTCATCATACCTTTGTTTATATGTCATGACACCCACTATGTTTATGACATCATATCCACTGTATATGATCTCATCCACTCTGTGTGTATGACTACACAAGCTCTGTATATGTCTTGAAACCCGTGAAAACTGCCATCACATCCACTGTATATGTCATCAAACCCACTTTCTCGACAACATCACACCAACTGTGTAAGAGTGCACAGGTGGCATATGTATGCCGTCATATGCACCACACCTGACATCATATCCACACTTTATGAGAACAAACCTTAGTATTTATGAAATCACACGCATTCTATTCATGATAGCACACGCACTATATACGATATGACATCATCTCCTCATGATATCATTCCTCTGTATGACTCTATATCACATTCACTCTATATATGACATGCATATGGACATCACACAATGACTCTATCTATGACACACACACACTCTATGACATCACAGCCACTTTATGACATGTACTACCATCACATCCACTCTTTATGGCATCCCACGGAGACATCAAGTATACCAGACATCACATCCACAACACAGCCATTGTGTAACTTCAAAGCCACTATATCCGTATATGACACCCACACGCATTGTATCATGTGTCAACACACGCAATGTACCACTTTTGCATTTTATCTTAGCCATGTTGTGTATGTACTCTACCAGACATTGCCCCACGCTTTCATCCCAGCTCTCCACTGATATCATGTATGACATATGTATGGCAACCTTTGCACCATATACATACAGTTTACATATGACATCACACCCACTCTATTTGACATCGTATCCACTGAATCTGGGTCATGACATCCACTGTAATGAGGATATCACACTAACTGTATTTATGAGATCTCATGCGCTACGCAAGACGCCATCATATCTGTTGTATACGACATCACATTGACTATACTTTTAACACCACAGCCACTGTATCTGTGTCATCACACCCACTCTTTCGATGATATCACACCCTTTGTATGTATGACCTCACACCCACTACATGTATACCATCATATACACTCTATAAGTCATCACATCCACATTTTATGACATCACAGATTATTTATGACATCACATGCACTGCACTCATGATATCACTCCCACTGTATCTGACATTGAATCCACCCTATTGATGACCTCTGACCAACTGTTTGTATGACATGACACAAACTTTATGTATCACATCTAATGCACTATACATATGGCCACATCCACGCTTTATGAACTCACGCCATTGTAGTCATCACATTACATCCACTGCATTCATGACTTCACACACACTATATATGACCACACACACAAGACATCACAAACGTTATATCTGCCATCTCACCCACTAGATCTGACACTTCCTCCCCGGAATCTGTGTCATCAAACCCCGTGTATCGATTATACCACACACACACTCTCTGTATGACGTCACACATACTCTATGCAGGACATCAAATTCAGTCTGCATGACATCACATGAACTCTTTATGACATCAGACACCTAATTGTTTGACAGCACACCCAGTATATTGATGACATCATATCCAATATGTATGATATCACACATACTGCTTTCATGACAACACACACACTATGATTGACATCTCCCCCACTATATTTGACATCACAGCCACTGTATCTGTGTCGTCACACACTCTGTATTGATGACATCACAACAAGTATGAAAATCATCACACTTGGCATACATATGACCTCATACACACTCTACATGAAATCGCATTCGCACTTTATGTCATCAGTACTCAGCATTTACAACATCAGAGACGCTGCATTCATGATATCAGTTCTCCTATATGTGACATCATATCCATGATATAGGACATTTCATCCCCTATACCTCTGACATCCCAGCCACTTTATCTGTAACGTCACACCCACTGGGTTTGTGAATCCGTATCCAAAATATTTGACATCAAACACACTGTGTTGTGACGATACAAACAGTATGACTTACATGACACCCTCCGTATCTGTATTTGGGTGATCACTCCCTCTGTATCAGTGATATAACACAAACTGGATGTATTATATCACACATACGATAGGCATGGCAAATTATGCACTATATACAACATCACACCCACGCTTTTTGACATCACAACATTCTGTTCATGACATCAAATCTACGCTGTGTCACATCACAGCCATTATATCTGACAGCACATCCACAGTATGTGTGTCATCACACCGAGATTATCCTTGATATAAAACCCATTACTTGCATGACATCACAGCCACAATATGTATGACATCATATGAACTACATATGACATCACATTCACTCTGTATGTCGTCACACCACTCTATGACATCACACCCTCTGTATTCATGTTATCACACTAGGTATATCTGACATCACATCCACTGTAGCTGCATCGTTACTTACAGTGTATTGATATACCACACCTCCAATATGTGTGATATCAAACCCAATATATGTATGACTTCATATGGATTCAGTGTTACATCACACCCACTCTTTATTACATCACAAGACTGTTCATGACATCCCATCCACTTTTTATTCATAACATCACATCCTCTGTGTATGACATCACATACACTATACTTGTGACATCACAGCCACTGTAACTGTGACAAGACACCTCCTATGTTTATGACATCACGCTCATTATATATGACATCTCACATATTGTGTGAATGACAACACAATCATTGTATCCAACATCACACTCACTATATCAGTGTAGTCACACTCACTTGAATGATTGTATTACACACTCTGTACGTTTGAAATCACACCCACTGTATGTATGACACGAGAGGCACTTTATATGACATCAAATCCACTCTTGATGTCATCATACCTTTGTTAATCTGTCATGGCACCCACTATGTTTATGACATCATATCCACTGTATGTAATCTCATCCACTCTGTGTGTATGACTACACAAGCTCTGTATCTGTCTTGAAACCCGTGAAAACTGCCGTCACATCCACTGTATATGTCATCAAACCCACATTGTCGACGACATCACACCAACTGTGTAATGGTTCACAGGTGGCATATGTATGTCGTCATATGCACTACACCTGACATCATATCCACACTTTATGAGAACAAACCTTATTATTTATGACATCACACGCATTCTATTCATCACATCACACGCACTATATACGATATGACATGTCATCTCCTCTGTATGATATCATATTCACTATATATGTGACATCACACAATGACTCTATCTATGATACCACACACTCTATGTTTATGACATGTCCACATCATATGGCAACCCACGCAGTGTTATAACAACACAGACATTGTGTAACTTCAAAGCGAATATATCCGACATCACACACATTTGATCTGTGTCAACACACGCAATATACCAAATTTATCTTACCCAGTGTATGTATGACATCATCACAGCCATATATATGTATGACATTTTATGTACTACCTATGACATCACATCCACCCTTTATGACCTCATACCACTTTATTAATGACATCAAGTCCACTATACCAGACATCACATCCACTATATCTGACCTCACGTCCACTGTATCTGTGTTATAATCCCCACTCTACCAATGATATCACAGCCACTCTATGTATCTTATCACAGCCAGTATACGTGTGACACCCTATCCACTCTATTTAAGACATCATGTCCACAATGTATGACATCACAACACTGTGTGTTGTTGATACCACACTCGGCACACATATGAACTCATTGGTATTTCAGATGACATCATATCCAGTCTATCACAACAAACCACAGAATTTATGTTGCCACATCCACTTCAGGCATGACATCACACCCACTCTACCAGACATTGCCCCCACTCTTACTTTGCATTCCAAGCTCTCCACTGATATCACGCCCACCCGTTGCATGACATCACATTCAGCATATGTATGGCAAAATTTGCACCATACAA
>JAJLRB010000732.1:0-69451 GCA_020976825.1 Odocoileus hemionus | reverse complement strand
ATTTTATATAATACCTATGACATCACATCCACTCTTTACACATCACACCACTTTATTAATGACATCAAGTCCACGATAACTGACCTCCCATCAACTGGACCTTTGTCGTCACACCCAGGCTTTCGATGATAGCACAACCAATATATATATATGATATCACATCCAGTATACGTGTGACATCCTATCCATTATATTTATGACATCACACCCACTGTGTATAACGTCACAAACCTCTGTGTTTCTCACACCACACTCGACATATGTATGATATCATTTGCACTTTAGATGGCATCAGGTCCTCTTTATAACAGCAAACCACAGTATTTATGATGTCACATCCACTTCAGACATGACGTCGCACCCACTATATGATGCAGCACACCGACGGTATCTTTGCCATCACAATCTCCCACTGATATCACACCAACTTTTAGGTGACAACTCACCCACTATATGTGTGACATCATATGCACTCTATAACATCACATCTTCTCCTTAAGTCTTCACACTACTGTACTTATGACGTCACAACCTCTCTATAGGAAACCACATCCAGTATGGAGGGCAATATATACCCTATACATGTGACATCATAGCAAATAATCTGTGTCATCACACCCACTGTACTGACACCGTCACGCCTCTCTTTGTATGACATTACACACTGCGTATGTATAGCATCTTTGCACTGTAGAAGACATCACATCCTCACGTTATGACATCAAGCCACTATTTCTAAGGTATCACACACAGTATATTTGACATCATATCGACGGTAACTCTGTTATCAAATTCACTGTCTTGATGATATCACAACAACTGTATCTATGAAGTCTCATCCACTATATATGATGACATTATGTCCATTGTATACAATACATATTCACTCTTTCTGTTACATCACAACCACCGTATCTGTGTCTCACACCCACTCTTTCCATCTTATCACACCCTTTGTATGAATGACATCACACCCCTGTTTGCGTAACATCTTAAACACTATTTAAGGCATCACATCTACATTTTATGACATGACACCACATTATTTATGACATCGAATGCACTATACTCATGACATCACTCCAAATATATCTGACATTGCATCCACTGTTTCTGTGTCGTCACAAACACTCTAATGCTGATCTCGGGGCAACTGTGCGTATGATATCACACCCATTTTATGTATGACATCTTATGCACTATACATAACGTGGCATCCAGCCTTTAGGACTTCACACCATTGCAGTCACCGCATTACCTCCATTCCATTCGTGGCATCACAGGCAATATATATGAGATCACACACATGACAACACAAACGTTATATCTGACATCTCACCCATTGTATCTCAGACTTCATCCTCTCTATCTGTGTTCTCAAACCCAGTGTAACAATTACACCATATCCACTATCTGGACGCTATCACACACACTCTATGTATGACACCATATTCAGGATGAATGACGTGACATAAATTCTTATGACCTCACAGCCCTATATGTATGACATCACAGCTAGTATATTTATGACATCATATCCAATATGTATGTTATCACACATACTGCTTTCATGACAATGCAACGTCTATACCTGACATCTCACAAACTATATTTGACATCACACCGATGACACACACGTGTGTATCGATGTACCTCTGTGTCGATGACATCACAACAACTATGTAAGTCATGACACGGCACACATATGACATCATACACATTCTACATGACATCATATTCACACTTTATGACATCAATGATCAGTATTTGTGACATCACAAACACTGCATTCATGACATCAGATCCCCTCTATATGACATCACATCCAAGGTTTATGACATCTCATCCCCTATACCTGTGGTATCACAGCCACCCTATCTGTAACATCACATCCACTCTGGTTCTGAATTTATATCCACTATATTTGACATGAAACACACCGTGTTAAGACAATATAACCACTCTATCTGACATCATAACCTTGCATAATCTGTATCAGTGTGATCATACCCACTCTATCGATGATATCACACACACTGTCTGTAGGACATCACACATCCTATATGTATGGAAACATATGCACTACATAAGACATCACACCCACGCTGTGTGACATCAAATCACTCTATTCTTGACATCAAATCTATTTTATCTCACATCACACCCTTTATAACTGACAGCACATCCACTGTACCTGTGTCATCACACACAGATTATCGATCATATATCCTGCATTGTATGTATGATACCACAGCCACAATGTGCATGACATCTTATGAATCACATATGACATCACGTCCACTCTGTATGATATCACACCCCTCTGTGACATCACACCCACTGTTCTCATGTCATCACACCCAGTATATCTGACATCGCATCCACTGTACCTGGGTCATTACTGAGTATATTGATTATACCACACAAGCATTATGTGTGATATCAAACCCACTATATGTATGACATCCTATGAATAATTTTGACTTAACACTCACTCTTTATGACATCACAAGGCTATATTCATGACAACACACCCACTCTATTCATGACAACACACCCACTGTTTATTACATCTCATACACTGTACTTGTGACTTCATAGCCACTGTATTTATGACAAGACACCTACTATGCTTTAGACATCATACTCAGTAAATATAACTTCTCATTTGCTATATGAATGGGAACACTACAACTGTATCCGATGTCATGGCTCATAGTATGTTTATGACATCATATCCACTATATACGTTCTCACCCACACTGTGTGTATGACTACACAAGCTCTATGTCTGTCTTGAAACCCGTTCTATGTGCCATCACATCCACTCTATATGTCATCACACACACTTTTGTCGACGCCTTCACACCAACTATGGAAGGGATCACATGTGGCATATATATATACCATCAGACACACTGCACATGACATCATATCCACACTCTATGACAACTATCCTCAGTATTTACGACATCACATGCACTGTATTCATGACATCACACGCATTATATACGACATGTGATTTCATCTACTGTTTATGATATCACATTCACTATATAAGTGACATCATACAATGACTCTATCCAGGACATCACACACTCTACCTTTATAACTTATCTACTTGAAATGGCATCACACATCGTGTTATGAGAACAGAACCATTGTGTACTTCATAGACACCATATCTGATATCTCACCCACGGTATCTGTGTCATCACAGCAAATGCATCAATTTTATCAAAACCAGTGTATGTATGACATCACCTTCACTATATTTATGAAATTTTATATAATACCTATGACATCACATCCACTCTTTACACATCACACCACTTTATTAATGACATCAAGTCCACGATAACTGACCTCCCATCAACTGGACCTTTGTCGTCACACCCAGGCTTTCGATGATAGCACAACCAATATATATATATGATATCACATCCAGTATACGTGTGACATCCTATCCATTATATTTATGACATCACACCCACTGTGTATAACGTCACAAACCTCTGTGTTTCTCACACCACACTCGACATATGTATGATATCATTTGCACTTTAGATGGCATCAGGTCCTCTTTATAACAGCAAACCACAGTATTTATGATGTCACATCCACTTCAGACATGACGTCGCACCCACTATATGATGCAGCACACCGACGGTATCTTTGCCATCACAATCTCCCACTGATATCACACCAACTTTTAGGTGACAACTCACCCACTATATGTGTGACATCATATGCACTCTATAACATCACATCTTCTCCTTAAGTCTTCACACTACTGTACTTATGACGTCACAACCTCTCTATAGGAAACCACATCCAGTATGGAGGGCAATATATACCCTATACATGTGACATCATAGCAAATAATCTGTGTCATCACACCCACTGTACTGACACCGTCACGCCTCTCTTTGTATGACATTACACACTGCGTATGTATAGCATCTTTGCACTGTAGAAGACATCACATCCTCACGTTATGACATCAAGCCACTATTTCTAAGGTATCACACACAGTATATTTGACATCATATCGACGGTAACTCTGTTATCAAATTCACTGTCTTGATGATATCACAACAACTGTATCTATGAAGTCTCATCCACTATATATGATGACATTATGTCCATTGTATACAATACATATTCACTCTTTCTGTTACATCACAACCACCGTATCTGTGTCTCACACCCACTCTTTCCATCTTATCACACCCTTTGTATGAATGACATCACACCCCTGTTTGCGTAACATCTTAAACACTATTTAAGGCATCACATCTACATTTTATGACATGACACCACATTATTTATGACATCGAATGCACTATACTCATGACATCACTCCAAATATATCTGACATTGCATCCACTGTTTCTGTGTCGTCACAAACACTCTAATGCTGATCTCGGGGCAACTGTGCGTATGATATCACACCCATTTTATGTATGACATCTTATGCACTATACATAACGTGGCATCCAGCCTTTAGGACTTCACACCATTGCAGTCACCGCATTACCTCCATTCCATTCGTGGCATCACAGGCAATATATATGAGATCACACACATGACAACACAAACGTTATATCTGACATCTCACCCATTGTATCTCAGACTTCATCCTCTCTATCTGTGTTCTCAAACCCAGTGTAACAATTACACCATATCCACTATCTGGACGCTATCACACACACTCTATGTATGACACCATATTCAGGATGAATGACGTGACATAAATTCTTATGACCTCACAGCCCTATATGTATGACATCACAGCTAGTATATTTATGACATCATATCCAATATGTATGTTATCACACATACTGCTTTCATGACAATGCAACGTCTATACCTGACATCTCACAAACTATATTTGACATCACACCGATGACACACACGTGTGTATCGATGTACCTCTGTGTCGATGACATCACAACAACTATGTAAGTCATGACACGGCACACATATGACATCATACACATTCTACATGACATCATATTCACACTTTATGACATCAATGATCAGTATTTGTGACATCACAAACACTGCATTCATGACATCAGATCCCCTCTATATGACATCACATCCAAGGTTTATGACATCTCATCCCCTATACCTGTGGTATCACAGCCACCCTATCTGTAACATCACATCCACTCTGGTTCTGAATTTATATCCACTATATTTGACATGAAACACACCGTGTTAAGACAATATAACCACTCTATCTGACATCATAACCTGCATAATCTGTATCAGTGTGATCATACCCACTCTATCGATGATATCACACACACTGTCTGTAGGACATCACACATCCTATATGTATGGAAACATATGCACTACATAAGACATCACACCCACGCTGTGTGACATCAAATCACTCTATTCTTGACATCAAATCTATTTTATCTCACATCACACCCTTTATAACTGACAGCACATCCACTGTACCTGTGTCATCACACACAGATTATCGATCATATATCCTGCATTGTATGTATGATACCACAGCCACAATGTGCATGACATCTTATGAATCACATATGACATCACGTCCACTCTGTATGATATCACACCCCTCTGTGACATCACACCCACTGTTCTCATGTCATCACACCCAGTATATCTGACATCGCATCCACTGTACCTGGGTCATTACTGAGTATATTGATTATACCACACAAGCATTATGTGTGATATCAAACCCACTATATGTATGACATCCTATGAATAATTTTGACTTAACACTCACTCTTTATGACATCACAAGGCTATATTCATGACAACACACCCACTCTATTCATGACAACACACCCACTGTTTATTACATCTCATACACTGTACTTGTGACTTCATAGCCACTGTATTTATGACAAGACACCTACTATGCTTTAGACATCATACTCAGTAAATATAACTTCTCATTTGCTATATGAATGGGAACACTACAACTGTATCCGATGTCATGGCTCATAGTATGTTTATGACATCATATCCACTATATACGTTCTCACCCACACTGTGTGTATGACTACACAAGCTCTATGTCTGTCTTGAAACCCGTTCTATGTGCCATCACATCCACTCTATATGTCATCACACACACTTTTGTCGACGCCTTCACACCAACTATGGAAGGGATCACATGTGGCATATATATATACCATCAGACACACTGCACATGACATCATATCCACACTCTATGACAACTATCCTCAGTATTTACGACATCACATGCACTGTATTCATGACATCACACGCATTATATACGACATGTGATTTCATCTACTGTTTATGATATCACATTCACTATATAAGTGACATCATACAATGACTCTATCCAGGACATCACACACTCTACCTTTATAACTTATCTACTTGAAATGGCATCACACATCGTGTTATGAGAACAGAACCATTGTGTACTTCATAGACACCATATCTGATATCTCACCCACGGTATCTGTGTCATCACAGCAAATGCATCAATTTTATCAAAACCAGTGTATGTATGACATCACCTTCACTATATTTATGAAATTTTATATAATACCTATGACATCACATCCACTCTTTACACATCACACCACTTTATTAATGACATCAAGTCCACGATAACTGACCTCCCATCAACTGGACCTTTGTCGTCACACCCAGGCTTTCGATGATAGCACAACCAATATATATATATGATATCACATCCAGTATACGTGTGACATCCTATCCATTATATTTATGACATCACACCCACTGTGTATAACGTCACAAACCTCTGTGTTTCTCACACCACACTCGACATATGTATGATATCATTTGCACTTTAGATGGCATCAGGTCCTCTTTATAACAGCAAACCACAGTATTTATGATGTCACATCCACTTCAGACATGACGTCGCACCCACTATATGATGCAGCACACCGACGGTATCTTTGCCATCACAATCTCCCACTGATATCACACCACCAACTTTTAGGTGACAACTCACCCACTATATGTGTGACATCATATGCACTCTATAACATCACATCTTCTCCTTAAGTCTTCACACTACTGTACTTATGACGTCACAACCTCTCTATAGGAAACCACATCCAGTATGGAGGGCAATATATACCCTATACATGTGACATCATAGCAAATAATCTGTGTCATCACACCCACTGTACTGACACCGTCACGCCTCTCTTTGTATGACATTACACACTGCGTATGTATAGCATCTTTGCACTGTAGAAGACATCACATCCTCACGTTATGACATCAAGCCACTATTTCTAAGGTATCACACACAGTATATTTGACATCATATCGACGGTAACTCTGTTATCAAATTCACTGTCTTGATGATATCACAACAACTGTATCTATGAAGTCTCATCCACTATATATGATGACATTATGTCCATTGTATACAATACATATTCACTCTTTCTGTTACATCACAACCACCGTATCTGTGTCTCACACCCACTCTTTCCATCTTATCACACCCTTTGTATGAATGACATCACACCCCTGTTTGCGTAACATCTTAAACACTATTTAAGGCATCACATCTACATTTTATGACATGACACCACATTATTTATGACATCGAATGCACTATACTCATGACATCACTCCAAATATATCTGACATTGCATCCACTGTTTCTGTGTCGTCACAAACACTCTAATGCTGATCTCGGGGCAACTGTGCGTATGATATCACACCCATTTTATGTATGACATCTTATGCACTATACATAACGTGGCATCCAGCCTTTAGGACTTCACACCATTGCAGTCACCGCATTACCTCCATTCCATTCGTGGCATCACAGGCAATATATATGAGATCACACACATGACAACACAAACGTTATATCTGACATCTCACCCATTGTATCTCAGACTTCATCCTCTCTATCTGTGTTCTCAAACCCAGTGTAACAATTACACCATATCCACTATCTGGACGCTATCACACACACTCTATGTATGACACCATATTCAGGATGAATGACGTGACATAAATTCTTATGACCTCACAGCCCTATATGTATGACATCACAGCTAGTATATTTATGACATCATATCCAATATGTATGTTATCACACATACTGCTTTCATGACAATGCAACGTCTATACCTGACATCTCACAAACTATATTTGACATCACACCGATGACACACACGTGTGTATCGATGTACCTCTGTGTCGATGACATCACAACAACTATGTAAGTCATGACACGGCACACATATGACATCATACACATTCTACATGACATCATATTCACACTTTATGACATCAATGATCAGTATTTGTGACATCACAAACACTGCATTCATGACATCAGATCCCCTCTATATGACATCACATCCAAGGTTTATGACATCTCATCCCCTATACCTGTGGTATCACAGCCACCCTATCTGTAACATCACATCCACTCTGGTTCTGAATTTATATCCACTATATTTGACATGAAACACACCGTGTTAAGACAATATAACCACTCTATCTGACATCATAACCTGCATAATCTGTATCAGTGTGATCATACCCACTCTATCGATGATATCACACACACTGTCTGTAGGACATCACACATCCTATATGTATGGAAACATATGCACTACATAAGACATCACACCCACGCTGTGTGACATCAAATCACTCTATTCTTGACATCAAATCTATTTTATCTCACATCACACCCTTTATAACTGACAGCACATCCACTGTACCTGTGTCATCACACACAGATTATCGATCATATATCCTGCATTGTATGTATGATACCACAGCCACAATGTGCATGACATCTTATGAATCACATATGACATCACGTCCACTCTGTATGATATCACACCCCTCTGTGACATCACACCCACTGTTCTCATGTCATCACACCCAGTATATCTGACATCGCATCCACTGTACCTGGGTCATTACTGAGTATATTGATTATACCACACAAGCATTATGTGTGATATCAAACCCACTATATGTATGACATCCTATGAATAATTTTGACTTAACACTCACTCTTTATGACATCACAAGGCTATATTCATGACAACACACCCACTCTATTCATGACAACACACCCACTGTTTATTACATCTCATACACTGTACTTGTGACTTCATAGCCACTGTATTTATGACAAGACACCTACTATGCTTTAGACATCATACTCAGTAAATATAACTTCTCATTTGCTATATGAATGGGAACACTACAACTGTATCCGATGTCATGGCTCATAGTATGTTTATGACATCATATCCACTATATACGTTCTCACCCACACTGTGTGTATGACTACACAAGCTCTATGTCTGTCTTGAAACCCGTTCTATGTGCCATCACATCCACTCTATATGTCATCACACACACTTTTGTCGACGCCTTCACACCAACTATGGAAGGGATCACATGTGGCATATATATATACCATCAGACACACTGCACATGACATCATATCCACACTCTATGACAACTATCCTCAGTATTTACGACATCACATGCACTGTATTCATGACATCACACGCATTATATACGACATGTGATTTCATCTACTGTTTATGATATCACATTCACTATATAAGTGACATCATACAATGACTCTATCCAGGACATCACACACTCTACCTTTATAACTTATCTACTTGAAATGGCATCACACATCGTGTTATGAGAACAGAACCATTGTGTACTTCATAGACACCATATCTGATATCTCACCCACGGTATCTGTGTCATCACAGCAAATGCATCAATTTTATCAAAACCAGTGTATGTATGACATCACCTTCACTATATTTATGAAATTTTATATAATACCTATGACATCACATCCACTCTTTACACATCACACCACTTTATTAATGACATCAAGTCCACGATAACTGACCTCCCATCAACTGGACCTTTGTCGTCACACCCAGGCTTTCGATGATAGCACAACCAATATATATATATATGATATCACATCCAGTATACGTGTGACATCCTATCCATTATATTTATGACATCACACCCACTGTGTATAACGTCACAAACCTCTGTGTTTCTCACACCACACTCGACATATGTATGATATCATTTGCACTTTAGATGGCATCAGGTCCTCTTTATAACAGCAAACCACAGTATTTATGATGTCACATCCACTTCAGACATGACGTCGCACCCACTATATGATGCAGCACACCGACGGTATCTTTGCCATCACAATCTCCCACTGATATCACACCAACTTTTAGGTGACAACTCACCCACTATATGTGTGACATCATATGCACTCTATAACATCACATCTTCTCCTTAAGTCTTCACACTACTGTACTTATGACGTCACAACCTCTCTATAGGAAACCACATCCAGTATGGAGGGCAATATATACCCTATACATGTGACATCATAGCAAATAATCTGTGTCATCACACCCACTGTACTGACACCGTCACGCCTCTCTTTGTATGACATTACACACTGCGTATGTATAGCATCTTTGCACTGTAGAAGACATCACATCCTCACGTTATGACATCAAGCCACTATTTCTAAGGTATCACACACAGTATATTTGACATCATATCGACGGTAACTCTGTTATCAAATTCACTGTCTTGATGATATCACAACAACTGTATCTATGAAGTCTCATCCACTATATATGATGACATTATGTCCATTGTATACAATACATATTCACTCTTTCTGTTACATCACAACCACCGTATCTGTGTCTCACACCCACTCTTTCCATCTTATCACACCCTTTGTATGAATGACATCACACCCCTGTTTGCGTAACATCTTAAACACTATTTAAGGCATCACATCTACATTTTATGACATGACACCACATTATTTATGACATCGAATGCACTATACTCATGACATCACTCCAAATATATCTGACATTGCATCCACTGTTTCTGTGTCGTCACAAACACTCTAATGCTGATCTCGGGGCAACTGTGCGTATGATATCACACCCATTTTATGTATGACATCTTATGCACTATACATAACGTGGCATCCAGCCTTTAGGACTTCACACCATTGCAGTCACCGCATTACCTCCATTCCATTCGTGGCATCACAGGCAATATATATGAGATCACACACATGACAACACAAACGTTATATCTGACATCTCACCCATTGTATCTCAGACTTCATCCTCTCTATCTGTGTTCTCAAACCCAGTGTAACAATTACACCATATCCACTATCTGGACGCTATCACACACACTCTATGTATGACACCATATTCAGGATGAATGACGTGACATAAATTCTTATGACCTCACAGCCCTATATGTATGACATCACAGCTAGTATATTTATGACATCATATCCAATATGTATGTTATCACACATACTGCTTTCATGACAATGCAACGTCTATACCTGACATCTCACAAACTATATTTGACATCACACCGATGACACACACGTGTGTATCGATGTACCTCTGTGTCGATGACATCACAACAACTATGTAAGTCATGACACGGCACACATATGACATCATACACATTCTACATGACATCATATTCACACTTTATGACATCAATGATCAGTATTTGTGACATCACAAACACTGCATTCATGACATCAGATCCCCTCTATATGACATCACATCCAAGGTTTATGACATCTCATCCCCTATACCTGTGGTATCACAGCCACCCTATCTGTAACATCACATCCACTCTGGTTCTGAATTTATATCCACTATATTTGACATGAAACACACCGTGTTAAGACAATATAACCACTCTATCTGACATCATAACCTGCATAATCTGTATCAGTGTGATCATACCCACTCTATCGATGATATCACACACACTGTCTGTAGGACATCACACATCCTATATGTATGGAAACATATGCACTACATAAGACATCACACCCACGCTGTGTGACATCAAATCACTCTATTCTTGACATCAAATCTATTTTATCTCACATCACACCCTTTATAACTGACAGCACATCCACTGTACCTGTGTCATCACACACAGATTATCGATCATATATCCTGCATTGTATGTATGATACCACAGCCACAATGTGCATGACATCTTATGAATCACATATGACATCACGTCCACTCTGTATGATATCACACCCCTCTGTGACATCACACCCACTGTTCTCATGTCATCACACCCAGTATATCTGACATCGCATCCACTGTACCTGGGTCATTACTGAGTATATTGATTATACCACACAAGCATTATGTGTGATATCAAACCCACTATATGTATGACATCCTATGAATAATTTTGACTTAACACTCACTCTTTATGACATCACAAGGCTATATTCATGACAACACACCCACTCTATTCATGACAACACACCCACTGTTTATTACATCTCATACACTGTACTTGTGACTTCATAGCCACTGTATTTATGACAAGACACCTACTATGCTTTAGACATCATACTCAGTAAATATAACTTCTCATTTGCTATATGAATGGGAACACTACAACTGTATCCGATGTCATGGCTCATAGTATGTTTATGACATCATATCCACTATATACGTTCTCACCCACACTGTGTGTGTATGACTACACAAGCTCTATGTCTGTCTTGAAACCCGTTCTATGTGCCATCACATCCACTCTATATGTCATCACACACACTTTTGTCGACGCCTTCACACCAACTATGGAAGGGATCACATGTGGCATATATATATACCATCAGACACACTGCACATGACATCATATCCACACTCTATGACAACTATCCTCAGTATTTACGACATCACATGCACTGTATTCATGACATCACACGCATTATATACGACATGTGATTTCATCTACTCTTTATGATATCACATTCACTATATAAGTGACATCATACAATGACTCTATCCAGGACATCACACACTCTACCTTTATAACTTATCTACTTGAAATGGCATCACACATCGTGTTATGAGAACAGAACCATTGTGTACTTCATAGACACCATATCTGATATCTCACCCACGGTATCTGTGTCATCACAGCAAATGCATCAATTTTATCAAAACCAGTGTATGTATGACATCACCTTCACTATATTTATGAAATTTTATATAATACCTATGACATCACATCCACTCTTTACACATCACACCACTTTATTAATGACATCAAGTCCACGATAACTGACCTCCCATCAACTGGACCTTTGTCGTCACACCCAGGCTTTCGATGATAGCACAACCAATATATATATATATGATATCACATCCAGTATACGTGTGACATCCTATCCATTATATTTATGACATCACACCCACTGTGTATAACGTCACAAACCTCTGTGTTTCTCACACCACACTCGACATATGTATGATATCATTTGCACTTTAGATGGCATCAGGTCCTCTTTATAACAGCAAACACAGTATTTATGATGTCACATCCACTTCAGACATGACGTCGCACCCACTATATGATACAGCACACCGACGGTATCTTTGCCATCACAATCTCCCACTGATATCACACCAACTTTTAGGTGACAACTCACCCACTATATGTGTGACATCATATGCACTCTATAACATCACATCTTCTCCTTAAGTCTTCACACTACTGTACTTATGACGTCACAACCTCTCTATAGGAAACCACATCCAGTATGGAGGGCAATATATACCCTATACATGTGACATCATAGCAAATAATCTGTGTCATCACACCCACTGTACTGACACCGTCACGCCTCTCTTTGTATGACATTACACACTGCGTATGTATAGCATCTTTGCACTGTAGAAGACATCACATCCTCACGTTATGACATCAAGCCACTATTTCTAAGGTATCACACACAGTATATTTGACATCATATCGACGGTAACTCTGTTATCAAATTCACTGTCTTGATGATATCACAACAACTGTATCTATGAAGTCTCATCATCCACTATATATGATGACATTATGTCCATTGTATACAATACATATTCACTCTTTCTGTTACATCACAACCACCGTATCTGTGTCTCACACCCACTCTTTCCATCTTATCACACCCTTTGTATGAATGACATCACACCCCTGTTTGCGTAACATCTTAAACACTATTTAAGGCATCACATCTACATTTTATGACATGACACCACATTATTTATGACATCGAATGCACTATACTCATGACATCACTCCAAATATATCTGACATTGCATCCACTGTTTCTGTGTCGTCACAAACACTCTAATGCTGATCTCGGGGCAACTGTGCGTATGATATCACACCCATTTTATGTATGACATCTTATGCACTATACATAACGTGGCATCCAGCCTTTAGGACTTCACACCATTGCAGTCACCGCATTACCTCCATTCCATTCGTGGCATCACAGGCAATATATATGAGATCACACACATGACAACACAAACGTTATATCTGACATCTCACCCATTGTATCTCAGACTTCATCCTCTCTATCTGTGTTCTCAAACCCAGTGTAACAATTACACCATATCCACTATCTGGACGCTATCACACACACTCTATGTATGACACCATATTCAGGATGAATGACGTGACATAAATTCTTATGACCTCACAGCCCTATATGTATGACATCACAGCTAGTATATTTATGACATCATATCCAATATGTATGTTATCACACATACTGCTTTCATGACAATGCAACGTCTATACCTGACATCTCACAAACTATATTTGACATCACACCGATGACACACACGTGTGTATCGATGTACCTCTGTGTCGATGACATCACAACAACTATGTAAGTCATGACACGGCACACATATGACATCATACACATTCTACATGACATCATATTCACACTTTATGACATCAATGATCAGTATTTGTGACATCACAAACACTGCATTCATGACATCAGATCCCCTCTATATGACATCACATCCAAGGTTTATGACATCTCATCCCCTATACCTGTGGTATCACAGCCACCCTATCTGTAACATCACATCCACTCTGGTTCTGAATTTATATCCACTATATTTGACATGAAACACACCGTGTTAAGACAATATAACCACTCTATCTGACATCATAACCTGCATAATCTGTATCAGTGTGATCATACCCACTCTATCGATGATATCACACACACTGTCTGTAGGACATCACACATCCTATATGTATGGAAACATATGCACTACATAAGACATCACACCCACGCTGTGTGACATCAAATCACTCTATTCTTGACATCAAATCTATTTTATCTCACATCACACCCTTTATAACTGACAGCACATCCACTGTACCTGTGTCATCACACACAGATTATCGATCATATATCCTGCATTGTATGTATGATACCACAGCCACAATGTGCATGACATCTTATGAATCACATATGACATCACGTCCACTCTGTATGATATCACACCCCTCTGTGACATCACACCCACTGTTCTCATGTCATCACACCCAGTATATCTGACATCGCATCCACTGTACCTGGGTCATTACTGAGTATATTGATTATACCACACAAGCATTATGTGTGATATCAAACCCACTATATGTATGACATCCTATGAATAATTTTGACTTAACACTCACTCTTTATGACATCACAAGGCTATATTCATGACAACACACCCACTCTATTCATGACAACACACCCACTGTTTATTACATCTCATACACTGTACTTGTGACTTCATAGCCACTGTATTTATGACAAGACACCTACTATGCTTTAGACATCATACTCAGTAAATATAACTTCTCATTTGCTATATGAATGGGAACACTACAACTGTATCCGATGTCATGGCTCATAGTATGTTTATGACATCATATCCACTATATACGTTCTCACCCACACTGTGTGTATGACTACACAAGCTCTATGTCTGTCTTGAAACCCGTTCTATGTGCCATCACATCCACTCTATATGTCATCACACACACTTTTGTCGACGCCTTCACACCAACTATGGAAGGGATCACATGTGGCATATATATACCATCAGATACACTGCACATGACATCATATCCACACTCTATGACAACTATCCTCAGTATTTACGACATCACATGCACTGTATTCATGACATCACACGCATTATATACGACATGTGATTTCATCTACTCTTTATGATATCACATTCACTATATAAGTGACATCATACAATGACTCTATCCAGGACATCACACACTCTACCTTTATAACTTATCTACTTGAAATGGCATCACACATCGTGTTATGAGAACAGAACCATTGTGTACTTCATAGACACCATATCTGATATCTCACCCACGGTATCTGTGTCATCACAGCAAATGCATCAATTTTATCAAAACCAGTGTATGTATGACATCACCTTCACTATATTTATGAAATTTTATATAATACCTATGACATCACATCCACTCTTTACACATCACACCACTTTATTAATGACATCAAGTCCACGATAACTGACCTCCCATCAACTGGACCTTTGTCGTCACACCCAGGCTTTCGATGATAGCACAACCAATATATATATATGATATCACATCCAGTATACGTGTGACATCCTATCCATTATATTTATGACATCACACCCACTGTGTATAACGTCACAAACCTCTGTGTTTCTCACACCACACTCGACATATGTATGATATCATTTGCACTTTAGATGGCATCAGGTCCTCTTTATAACAGCAAACCACAGTATTTATGATGTCACATCCACTTCAGACATGACGTCGCACCCACTATATGATACAGCACACCGACGGTATCTTTGCCATCACAATCTCCCACTGATATCACACCAACTTTTAGGTGACAACTCACCCACTATATGTGTGACATCATATGCACTCTATAACATCACATCTTCTCCTTAAGTCTTCACACTACTGTACTTATGACGTCACAACCTCTCTATAGGAAACCACATCCAGTATGGAGGGCAATATATACCCTATACATGTGACATCATAGCAAATAATCTGTGTCATCACACCCACTGTACTGACACCGTCACGCCTCTCTTTGTATGACATTACACACTGCGTATGTATAGCATCTTTGCACTGTAGAAGACATCACATCCTCACGTTATGACATCAAGCCACTATTTCTAAGGTATCACACACAGTATATTTGACATCATATCGACGGTAACTCTGTTATCAAATTCACTGTCTTGATGATATCACAACAACTGTATCTATGAAGTCTCATCCACTATATATGATGACATTATGTCCATTGTATACAATACATATTCACTCTTTCTGTTACATCACAACCACCGTATCTGTGTCTCACACCCACTCTTTCCATCTTATCACACCCTTTGTATGAATGACATCACACCCCTGTTTGCGTAACATCTTAAACACTATTTAAGGCATCACATCTACATTTTATGACATGACACCACATTATTTATGACATCGAATGCACTATACTCATGACATCACTCCAAATATATCTGACATTGCATCCACTGTTTCTGTGTCGTCACAAACACTCTAATGCTGATCTCGGGGCAACTGTGCGTATGATATCACACCCATTTTATGTATGACATCTTATGCACTATACATAACGTGGCATCCAGCCTTTAGGACTGCACACCATTGCAGTCACCGCATTACCTCCATTCCATTCGTGGCATCACAGGCAATATATATGAGATCACACACATGACAACACAAACGTTATATCTGACATCTCACCCATTGTATCTCAGACTTCATCCTCTCTATCTGTGTTCTCAAACCCAGTGTAACAATTACACCATATCCACTATCTGGACGCTATCACACACACTCTATGTATGACACCATATTCAGGATGAATGACGTGACATAAATTCTTATGACCTCACAGCCCTATATGTATGACATCACAGCTAGTATATTTATGACATCATATCCAATATATATGTTATCACACATACTGCTTTCATGACAATGCAACGTCTATACCTGACATCTCACAAACTATATTTGACATCACACCGATGACACACACGTGTGTATCGATGTACCTCTGTGTCGATGACATCACAACAACTATGTAAGTCATGACACGGCACACATATGACATCATACACATTCTACATGACATCATATTCACACTTTATGACATCAATGATCAGTATTTGTGACATCACAAACACTGCATTCATGACATCAGATCCCCTCTATATATGACATCACATCCAAGGTTTATGACATCTCATCCCCTATACCTGTGGTATCACAGCCACCCTATCTGTAACATCACATCCACTCTGGTTCTAAATTTATATCCACTATATTTGACATGAAACACACCGTGTTAAGACAATATAACCACTCTATCTGACATCATAACCTGCATAATCTGTATCAGTGTGATCATACCCACTCTATCGATGATATCACACACACTGTCTGTAGGACATCACACATCCTATATGTATGGAAACATATGCACTACATAAGACATCACACCCACGCTGTGTGACATCAAATCACTCTATTCTTGACATCAAATCTATTTTATCTCACATCACACCCTTTATAACTGACAGCACATCCACTGTACCTGTGTCATCACACACAGATTATCGATCATATATCCTGCATTGTATGTATGATACCACAGCCACAATGTGCATGACATCTTATGAATCACATATGACATCACGTCCACTCTGTATGATATCACACCCCTCTGTGACATCACACCCACTGTTCTCATGTCATCACACCCAGTATATCTGACATCGCATCCACTGTACCTGGGTCATTACTGAGTATATTGATTATACCACACAAGCATTATGTGTGATATCAAACCCACTATATGTATGACATCCTATGAATAATTTTGACTTAACACTCACTCTTTATGACATCACAAGGCTATATTCATGACAACACACCCACTCTATTCATGACAACACACCCACTGTTTATTACATCTCATACACTGTACTTGTGACTTCATAGCCACTGTATTTATGACAAGACACCTACTATGCTTTAGACATCATACTCAGTAAATATAACTTCTCATTTGCTATATGAATGGGAACACTACAACTGTATCCGATGTCATGGCTCATAGTATGTTTATGACATCATATCCACTATATACGTTCTCACCCACACTGTGTGTATGACTACACAAGCTCTATGTCTGTCTTGAAACCCGTTCTATGTGCCATCACATCCACTCTATATGTCATCACACACACTTTTGTCGACGCCTTCACACCAACTATGGAAGGGATCACATGTGGCATATATATACCATCAGACACACTGCACATGACATCATATCCACACTCTATGACAACTATCCTCAGTATTTACGACATCACATGCACTGTATTCATGACATCACACGCATTATATACGACATGTGATTTCATCTACTCTTTATGATATCACATTCACTATATAAGTGACATCATACAATGACTCTATCCAGGACATCACACACTCTACCTTTATAACTTATCTACTTGAAATGGCATCACACATCGTGTTATGAGAACAGAACCATTGTGTACTTCATAGACACCATATCTGATATCTCACCCACGGTATCTGTGTCATCACAGCAAATGCATCAATTTTATCAAAACCAGTGTATGTATGACATCACCTTCACTATATTTATGAAATTTTATATAATACCTATGACATCACATCCACTCTTTACACATCACACCACTTTATTAATGACATCAAGTCCACGATAACTGACCTCCCATCAACTGGACCTTTGTCGTCACACCCAGGCTTTCGATGATAGCACAACCAATATATATATATGATATCACATCCAGTATACGTGTGACATCCTATCCATTATATTTATGACATCACACCCACTGTGTATAACGTCACAAACCTCTGTGTTTCTCACACCACACTCGACATATGTATGATATCATTTGCACTTTAGATGGCATCAGGTCCTCTTTATAACAGCAAACCACAGTATTTATGATGTCACATCCACTTCAGACATGACGTCACACCCACTATATGATACAGCACACCGACGGTATCTTTGCCATCACAATCTCCCACTGATATCACACCAACTTTTAGGTGACAACTCACCCACTATATGTGTGACATCATATGCACTCTATAACATCACATCTTCTCCTTAAGTCTTCACACTACTGTACTTATGACGTCACAACCTCTCTATAGGAAACCACATCCAGTATGGAGGGCAATATATACCCTATACATGTGACATCATAGCAAATAATCTGTGTCATCACACCCACTGTACTGACACCGTCACGCCTCTCTTTGTATGACATTACACACTGCGTATGTATAGCATCTTTGCACTGTAGAAGACATCACATCCTCACGTTATGACATCAAGCCACTATTTCTAAGGTATCACACACAGTATATTTGACATCATATCGACGGTAACTCTGTTATCAAATTCACTGTCTTGATGATATCACAACAACTGTATCTATGAAGTCTCATCCACTATATATGATGACATTATGTCCATTGTATACAATACATATTCACTCTTTCTGTTACATCACAACCACCGTATCTGTGTCTCACACCCACTCTTTCCATCTTATCACACCCTTTGTATGAATGACATCACACCCCTGTTTGCGTAACATCTTAAACACTATTTAAGGCATCACATCTACATTTTATGACATGACACCACATTATTTATGACATCGAATGCACTATACTCATGACATCACTCCAAATATATCTGACATTGCATCCACTGTTTCTGTGTCGTCACAAACACTCTAATGCTGATCTCGGGGCAACTGTGCGTATGATATCACACCCATTTTATGTATGACATCTTATGCACTATACATAACGTGGCATCCAGCCTTTAGGACTTCACACCATTGCAGTCACCGCATTACCTCCATTCCATTCGTGGCATCACAGGCAATATATATGAGATCACACACATGACAACACAAACGTTATATCTGACATCTCACCCATTGTATCTCAGACTGCATCCTCTGTATCTGTGTCCTCAAACCCAGTGTATCAATAATACCACACCCACTCTCTGGACGATATCACGCACACTCTATGTATGACACCATATTCAGGATGAATGACGTGACATCAACTCTTTATGACCTCACAGCCCTATTTGTATGACATCACAGCTAGTATATTTATGACATCATATCCAATATATATGATATCACACGTACTGCTTTCATGACAATGCAACGTCTATACCTGACATCCCACAAACTATATTTGACATCACACAGATGACACACACGTGTGTATCGATGTACCTCAGTGTCAATGACATCACAACAAGTATGTAAGTCATGACACTGCACACATATGACATCATACACATTCTACATGACATCATATTCACACTTTATGACATCAATGATCAGTATTTGTGACATCACAAACACTGCATTCATGACATCAGATCCCCTCTATATGACATCATATCCACAGTTTATGACATCTCTTCCCCTATACCTGTGGTATCACAGCAACCCTATCTGTAACATCACATCCACTCTGGTTCTGAATTCATATCCACTATATTTGACATGAAACACACCGTGTTAAGACAATGCAACCACTCTGTCTGATATCATAACTTCCATAATCTGTATCAGTGTGATCACACCCACTCTATCAATGATATCACACACACTGTCTGTAGGACATCACACATCCTATATGTATGGAAACATATGCACTACATAAGACATCACACCCACGCTGTGTGACATCAAATCACTCTATTCATGACATCAAATCTATTTTATCTCATATCACACCCTTTATAACTGACAGCACATCCACTGTTCCTGTGTCATCACAGAGAGATTATCGATCATATAACCCGCATTGTATGTATGATACGACAGAAACAATGTGTATGACATCTTATGAACCACATATGACATCACATCCACTCTGTATCATGTTACACCACTCAGTGACATCACACCCACTGTTCTCATGTCATCACACCCAGTATATCTGACATCGCATGCACTGTACCTGGGTCATTACTGAGTATATTGATTATACCACACAAGCATTATGTGTGATATCAAACCCACTATATGTATGACATCCTATGATTAATTTTTGACTTAACACCAACGCTTTATGACATCCCAATGCTATATTCATGACAACACACCCACTCTATTCATGACAACACACTCTCTGTGTATGAGATCTCATAAACTGTTCTTGTGACATCACAGCCACTGTATTTATGACAAGACACCTACTATGCTTTAGACATCATACTCTGTAAATATAACATCTTACTTGGTATATGAATGGGAACACTACCACTGTATCCGTTTTCATGGCACATACTATGTTTATGACATCATATCCACTATGTACGTTCTCACACACACTGTGTGTATGACTACACAAGCTCTATGTCTGTCTTGAAACCCGTTCTATCTGCCATCACATCCACTCTATATGTCTTCACACCCACTTTGTCGACGCCATCACACCAACTATGAAAGAGATCACAGGTGGCATATGTATGCCATCAGATGCACTGCACATGACATCATATCCACACTCTATGAAAACAATGTTCAATATTTACGACATTACATGCACTGTATTCATGACATCACACGCATTATATATGATATGACATTTCATCTACTGTGTATGATATCACATTCACTATATAAGTGACATCATACAATGACTCTATCCAGGACATCACACACTCTACCTTTATGACTTATCCACTAGATATGGCATCACACACAGTGTTATGAGAACAGAACCATTGTGTACTTCACAGACACCATATCTGATATCTCACCCACGTTATCTGTGAGATCACAGCAAATGTATCAATTTTATCAAACCCAGTGTATGTAAGACATCAACTCCACTATATGTATGAAATAATATGTAATACCTATGACATCACATTCACTCTTGACGACATCACACCACTTTATTTATGACATCACGTCCACGATTACCTACCTCCCATCAACTGGACCTGTGTAGTCACACCCAGTCTTTCGATGAGAGCAAAACCAATATATATATGATATCACATCAAGTATTCGTGTGACATCCTATCCACTATATTTATGACATCACACCCACTCTGTATATCATCACAATCCTCGGTGTTGCTGACACCACACTCACCATAAGTATGATATTATTTATACTGTAGGTGGCATCACCTCCTCTTTTTAACAACAAACCACAGCATTTATGATGTCACATCCTCTTCAGATATGACGTCACACCCACTATAGGATACAGCACCCCCACTGTATCTTTGCCATCACAACCTCTCCACTGATAGCACACCCTCTTTTATGTGACATCACACCCTCTCTATGTGTCACATCATATGCACTCTATAACATCACATCTACTCCTTAAGTTTTCACACTACTGTACTTTTGACGTCACAACCTCTATATAGGAAACCACTTCCAGTATGGAGGGCAATATATACCCTACACATGTGACATCATAGCAAATAATCTGTGTCATCACACCCACTGTATTGACGTCACACCTACTCTTTGTATGACATCACACTCTGCGTAGGTTTATCATCTTTGCACTGTAGAGGACATCACATCCTCACGTTATGACATCAAGACACCATTTCTAAGGTATCACACACAGTGTATTTGATATCATATCGACGGTATCTCTGTCATCAAATCCATTGTCTTGATGATATCACAACAACTGTATCTATGAGGTCTCATCCGCTATATATGATGACATCATATCCATTGTATACAATACATATTAATTTTTTGTTACATCACAACCACTGTATCTGTTTCTCACACCCACTCTTTCCATCTTATCACACCCTTTTATGTATGACATCACACCCCAGTTTGCGTAACATCATAAACACTATTTAAGGCATGATATCTACATTTTATGACATAACATCACATTATTTATGACATCGAATGCACTGTACTCATCATATCACTACAAATATATCTGAAATTGCATCCACTGTTTCTGTGTCATCACAAACACTCTAATGCTGATCTCAGGGCAACTGTGCGTATGACATCACACCCATTTTATGTATGACATCTTACGCACTATACATAACGTCACATGCACCCTTTTTGACCTCACACCATTGCAGTCATCGCATTACCTCCATTGCATTCGTGGCATCACAGCCACTATATATGAGATCACACACATGACAACACAAAAGTTATATCTGCCATCTCACCCATTGTATCTGAGACTGCATCCTCTGTATCTGTGTCCTCAAACCCTGTGTATCAATTATTCCACACCCACTATCTGGACGATATCACACACACTCTACGTATGACACCGTATTCAGAATGAATGACGTAACATAAACTCTTTATGACCTCACAGCCCTATATGTATGACATCACAGCTAGTATATTTATGACAACATAAACAATATATATGATATCACAAACACTGCTTTCATGACAATGCAACGTCTATACCTGACATCTCACAAACTATATTTGTCATCACACAGATGACACACACGTGTGTATCGATGTACCTCTGTGTCGATGACATCACAATAAGTATGTAAGTCATGACACGGCACACATATGACATCATACACATTCTTCCTGACATCATATACACACTTTATGACATCAATGATCAGTATTTGTGACATCACAAACACTGCATTCATGACATCAGATCCCCTCTATATGACATCACATCCACAGTTTATGACATCTCATCCCCTATACCTGGTGTATCACAACCACCCTATCTGTAACATCGCATCCACTCTGATTCTGAATTCATATCCACTATATATGACATGAAACACACCGTGTTAAGACAATGCAACCACTCTATCTGACATCATAACCTCCATAATCTGTATCAGTGTGATCACACCCACTCTATCGATGATATCACACACATTGTATGTAGGACATCACAAATAATATATGTATGAAACAATGTGCACTACATAAGACATCACACCCACGCTGTGTGGCATCAAATCACTCTATTCATGACATCAAATCTATTTTATCTCACATCACACCCTTTATAACTGACAGCACATCCACTGTACTTGTGTCATCACACACGGATTATCGATCATATAACCCACATTTTATGTATGATACCACAGCCACAATGTGTATGACATCTTATGAAAGACATATGACATCACATCCACTCTGTATGATATCACACCACTCTGTGACATCACACCCACTGTTCTCATGTCATCACACCCAGTATATCTGACATCGCATCCACTGTACCTGGGTCATTACTGAGTATATTGATTATACCACACAAGCATTATGTGTGATATCAAACCCACTATATGTATGACATCCTATGATTAATTTGTGACTTAACACTCACTCTTTATGACATCCCAAGTCTATATTCAAGACAACACACCCACTCTATTCATGACAACACACCCACTGTGTATGAGATCTCATACACTGTACTTGTGACATCACTGCCACTGTATTTATGACAAGACACCTACTATGCTTTAGACATCATACTCCGTAAATATAACATCTCACTTGGTATATGAATGGGAACACTACCACTGTATCCATTGTCATGGCACATACTATGTTTATGACATCATATCCACTATATACGTTCTCACACACACTGTGTGTATGACTACACAAGCTCTATGTCTGTCTTGAAACCCGTTCTATCTGCCATCACATCCACTCTATATGTCATCACACCCACTTTGTCGACGCCATCACACCAACTATGGAAGAGATCACAGGTGGCATATATATGTCATCAGATGCACTGGACATAACATCATATTCACCCTCTATGAAAACAGTCTTCAATATTTACGACATTACATGCACGGTATTCATGACATCACACGCATTATATACGATATGACATTTCATCTACTGTGTATGATATCACATTCACTATATGAGTGACATCATACAATTACTCTATCCAGGACATCACACACTCTACCTTTATGACTTATTTACTTGATATGGCATCACACACAGTGTTATGAGAACAGAACCATTGTGTACTTCACAGAAACCATATCTGATATCTCACCCACGGTATCTGTGTCATCACAGCAAATGTATCAATTTTATCAAACCCAGTGTATGTATGACATCAACTCCACTATATGTATGAAATAATATGTAATACCTATGACATCACATCCACTCTTGACGACATCACACCACTTTATTTATGACATCACGTCCACGATTACCTACCTCCCATCAACTGGACCTGTGTCGTCACACCCAGTCTTTCGATGAGAGCAGAACCAATATATATATGATATCACATCAAGTATTCGTGTGACATCCTATCCACTATATTTATGACATCACACCCACTCTGTATAACATCACATCCCTCGGTGTTGCTGACACCACACTCGCCATAAATATGATATTATTTGTACTGTAGGTGGCATCACGTCCTCTTTTTAACAACAAACCACAGCATTTATGATGTCACATCCTCTTCAGATATGACGTCACACCCACTATAGGATACAGCACCCCCACTGTATCTTTTCCATCACAACCTCTCCACTGATAGCACACCCTCTTTTATGTGACATCACACCCTCTCTATGTGTCACATCATATGCATTCTATAACATCACATCTACTCCTTAAGTTTTCACACTACTGTACTTTTGACGTCACAACCTCTATATAGGAAAACGCTTCCAGTATGGAGGGCAATATATACCCTACACATGTGACATCATAGCAAATAATCTGTGTCATCACACCCACTGTATTGACAACGTCACACCTACTCTTTGTATGACATCACACTCTGCGTAGGTATATCATCTTTGCACTGTAGAGGACATCACATCCTCACGTTATGACATCAAGACACCATTTCTAAGGTATCACACACAGTGTATTTGATATCATATCGACGGTATCTCTGTCATCAAATCCATTGTCTTGATGATATCACAACAACTGTATCAATGAGGTCTCATCCGCTATATATGATGACATCATATCCATTGTATACAATACATATTCACTCTTTTGTTACATCACAACCACTGTATCTGTGTCTCACACCCACTCTTTCCATCTTATCACACCCTTTGTATGGATGACATCATACCTCTGTTTGCGTAACATCATAAACACTATTTAAGGAATGACATCTACATTTTATGACATGACATCACATTATTTATGACATCGAATGCACTGTACTCATGACATCACTACAAATATATCTGACATTGCATCCACTGTTTCTGTGTCGTCACAAACACTCTAATGCTGATTTCAGGGCAACTGTGCGTATGACATTACACCCATTTTATGTATGACATCTTACGCACTATACATAACATCGCATCCACCCTTTATGACCTCACACCATTGCAGTCATCGCATTACCTCCATTGCATTCGTGGCATCACAGCCACTATATATGAGATCACACACATGACAACACAAACGTTATATCTGACATCTCACCCATTGTATCTGAGACTGCATCCTCTCTATCTGTGTCCTCAAACCCTGTGTATCAATTATTCCACACCCACTATCTGGACGATATCACACACACTCTACGTATGACACCATATTCAGAATGAATGACGTAACATAAACTCTTTATGACCTCACAGCCCTATACGTATTACAGCACAGCTAGTATATTTAAGACATCATATCCAATATATATGATATCACACATACCGCTTTCATGACAATGCAACATCTATACCTGACATCTCACAAAATATATTTGACATCACACAGAGTACACACACGTGTGTATCGATGTACCTCTGTGTCGATGACATCACAACAAGTATGTAAGTCATGACACGGCACACATATGACATCATTCACTTTCTACTTGACATCATATTCACACTTTATGACATCAATGATCAGTATTTATGACATCACAAACACTGAATTCATGACTTCAGATCCCCTCTATATGACATCACATCCACGGTTTATGACATCTCATCCCCTATACCTGTGACATCACAGCCACTCATATGTAACATCACATCCACTATGGTTCTGAATTAATATTCACTATATTTGACATGAAACACATCGAGTTAAGACAATACCACCACTCTATCTGATATCATAACTTCCATATTTGTATCTGTGTGATCACTCCCACTTTATTGATGATATAACACACACTGTATGTAGGACATCACAAATATTATATATATGGAACAATATGCACTATATACAACATCACACCTATGCTGTATGACATCAAATCACTCTATTCAGGATATCAGATCTACTTTATGTCACATCACACCCTTTATATCTGACAGCACATCAACTGTATGTGTGTCATCACAAACAGATTATCAATCATATAACCCCCATTGTATGTATGATACCACAGCCAAAATGTGCATGACATCTTATGAACTAGATATGACATCACATCCACTCTGTATGATATCACACCACTCTATGACATCACACACACTCTACTCATGTCATCACACTCAGTATATCTGACATCGCATCCACTGTTCCTGGGTATTACTGAGTATACTGATTATACCACACCAGCATTAGGGATGGTATCAAACCCTCTATATGTATGACATCCTATGATTAATTTGTGACATAACACCCACTCTTTATGACATTACAAGACCTTATTCATGACAACACACTCACTCTATTCATGACACCACACCCACTGTATATGACATCACATACACTATATTAGTGACATCACAGCCACTCTAACTATGACAAGACACCTACTATGTTTTAGACATCATATTCAGGAAGTATATCATCTCACTTTGTGTATGAATGGAAAGACTACCACTCTATCCGATGTCATGGCATATACTATATTTATGACACCATATCCACTATATATGATCTCACTCCCACTGTGGGTATGACTACACAAGCTCTACGTCTCTCTTGAAACCCCTTATAAATGTCATGACATCCACTGTATATGACATCACACCCACTTTGTCGACGCCATCATACCAACGATGTAAATGATCACAGGTTGCACATGTATGCCATAATATGCACTACACATGACATCATATCCACAATTTATGACAACAGTCCTCACTATTTATGACATCACATTCACTGTATTCATAACATCACATGCATTATATACGATATGACATTTCATCTACTGTGTATGATATCACATTCACTATATAAGTGACATCATATATTGACTCTATCTATGACATCACACACTCTACTTTTATGACTTATCTACTTTATATGGCATCACACACAGTGATATGAGAACAGAACCATTGTGTACTTCACAGATACAATATCTGATATCACACTCACTTTGTATTTATCATCACAGCAAATATATCAATTTTATCAAACCCAGTGTATGAATGACATCACCTCCACTATAGGTATAAAACCATATGTAATACCTGTGACATGATATCCACACTTTACGACATCAAACGTTTTTATTTATAACATTACATCCACTATATATGACATCACGTCCACTATATCTGTCCTCACATCAATTGGATCTGTGTCGTCACATCCAGTCTCTCGATGATATCACAACCAACATATTTATGATATCACATCCTGTATACGTGTGACATCCTATCCACTATATTTATGACATCACACCCACTCTGTATAACATCACAACCCTCTGTGTAGCTGACACCACACTCGCCATAAGTATGATATCATTTGAACTTTAGATGGCATCACATCCTCCTTCTATCAGCAAACTACAGTATTTATGATGTCACACCCACTTCAGACATGGCTTCACACCCACTCTATGAGACAGCACATCCACTGTATCTTTGCCATCACAAACTCTCCACTGATATCACAGCCACTTTTATATGACATCACACACACTACATGTGTTACATCATATGCACTCTATAACGTCACATCTGCTCCTTAAGTCTTCACACAAACACTATATATAAAACCACATCCAGTATGTAGGGCAGTATATACCCTATACTTGTGACATCACAGCAAATAATCAGTGTCATCACACCCACTGTATTACCACCTCACACCTACTCTTTGTATGACATCACACTCTGCGTATGTATAGCATCTTTGCACTGTAGAAGACAACACATCCTCACATTAGGACCTCAAACCACCATTTCTAAGTCATCCCACACAGTATATTTGACATCATATCCACGGTATCTCTGTCATCACATCCACTCTATTGATGATATCACAACAACTGTATTTATGAGATCTCATCTGCTATATATGATGACATCATGTCCATTGTATACAATACATTTTCACTATTTTGTTACATCACAACCACTGTATCTGTGTCTCACACCCACTCTTTCCATCTTATCACATCCTTTTTATGTATGACATCACGCTCCTGTTTGCAGAACATCATAAACATTATTTCAGGCATCACATCCACATTGTATGACATGACACCACATTATTTATGACTTTGCATCACTGTACTCATGACATCACTCCAAATATAGCTGATATTGCATCCACTGTATCTGTGTCATCGTAAACACTCTAACGATGATCTCAGACCAACTGTACGTATGACATCACACCCATTTTATGTATGACATTTTACGCACTATACATAATGTCGCATCCTCCCTTTATGACTTCACACGATGGCAATCATGGCATTACCTCCATTGCATTCGTGGCATCACAGGCACTATATATGAGATCACACACATGACAACACAAACGTTATATGTGTCATCTCACACATTGTATCTGAGACTACATCCACTGTATCAGTGTCCTCAGTCCCAGTGTATCAAATATACCACATCCAATCTCTGGATGATATCACACACATTCTATGTATGACACCATATTCAGGATGAATGACATGACATAAACTCTTTAAGACCTCACAGCCCTATATGTATGACATCACAGCTAGTATATTTATGACATCATATCCAATATATATGATATCACACATACTGCTTTCATGACAATGCAACGTCTTTATCTGACATCTCACCCACTATATTTGACATCACAGCAACTGTATTTGTACCATCACATAGATGACACACACATGTGTATCGTGTACCTCTGTGTGGATGACATCACAACAAGTATGTAAGTCATGACACGGCACACATATGACATCATACACATTCTACATGTCATCACATTCACACTTTATGACATCAATGATCAGTATTTGCGACATCACAAACACTGCATTCATGACATCAGATCACCTCCGCATGACATCAAATCCATGGTTTATGACATCTCATCCCCTATACCTGTGACATCAAAGCCACTCTATCTGTAACATCACATTCACTATGGTTCTGAATTCATATCCACTATATTTGACATGAAACACACCATGTTAAGACAATAAAACCACTCAATCTGATATCATAACCTCCATATTTGTATCTGTGTGATCACACCCACTTTATTGATGATATAACACACATTTTATGTAGGATATCACACATACTATATGTATGGAACAATATGCACTATATACGACATCACACCCACGCTGTGTGACATCAAATCACTCTATTCATGACATCAGATCTACTTTATGTCACATCACACCCTTTTTATCTGACAGCACATCCACTGTATGTGTGTCATCACAAACAGATTATCAATCATATAACCCCCATTGTATTTATGATACCACAGCCACAATGTGCATGACATCTTATGAACTAGATATGACATCACATCCACTCTGTATCATATCACACCACGCTTTGACATCACACCCACTGTACTCATGTCATCACACCCAGTATATCTGACATCGCATCCACTGTTCCTGCATCATTACTGAGTATACTGATTATACCACACCAGCATTATGGATGGTATTAAACCCACTATATGTATGACATCCTATGATTAATTTGTGACATAACACCCAGTCTTTATGACATCACAAGTCCGTATTAATGACAACACATTCACTCTATTCATGACGCCACACCCATTGTATATGACATCACTTACACTTACTTGTGACATCACATCCACTGTAATTATGTCAAGACACCTACAATGCTTTAGACATCATACTCAGTAAATATAACAACTCACTTGGTATATGAATGGGAACACTACCACTCTATCCGATTTCATGGCACATACTGCGTTTATGACATCATATTCACTATATACGTTGTCAACCACACTGTGTGTATGACTACACAAGCTCTATGTCTGTCTTGAATCCCATTATAACTGCCATCACATCCACTGTATGTCATCAAACCCACTTTTTCGACACCAACTATATAAGAGATCACAGGTGGCATATGTATGCCATGATATGCACTACACATGACATCATATCCACACTTTATAACAACAATCCTCAATATTTATGACATCACATGCACTGTATTCATGACATCACACGAATTATATACGATATGACATTTCATCTACTGTGTATGATATCACATTCACTATATCAGTGACATCATATAATGACTCTATCTATGACATCACACACTCTACATTTATGATTTATCTACCTTATATGCCATCACACACAGTGTTATTAGAACAGAACCATTGTGTATTTCACAGACACAATATGTGATATCACACCCACTGCATCACAGCAAATGTATCAATTTTATCAAAACCTTTGTATGTATTAAATCACCTACACTACAGCTATGAAATGATATGTAATACCTATGACATGATATCCACTCTTTATGACATCACACCACTTTATTTATGACATCACATCCAGTATATATGACATCACGTCCTCGATATTTGACCTCACTTCAACTGAATCTGTGTCGTCACACCCAGTCTATCGATGATATCACAGCCAATATATATGTGATATCACATGCAGTATATGTGTGACATCCTATCCACTATATTTATGACATCACACACACTCTGTACAACATCTCAACCCTCTGTGTTGCTGACACCACACTCACCATATGTATGATATCATTTGCACTGTAGATGGCATCACATCCTCTTTATAACATCAAACCACAATATTTATGATGTCACATTCACTTCAGACATGACGTCACACCCACTATATGAGACAGCACACTGACTCTATATTTGACATCACAACCTCTCCACTGATATCAAACCCACTTTTATGTGACATCACACCGACTATATGTGTGACATCATATGCACTCTATAACATCACATCTACTCCTTAGGTCTTCACACTACTGTACTTATGACGTCACAACCACTATATATGAAACCACATCCGGTATGTAGGGCAATATATACCCTATACATGTGACATCGCAGCAAATAATCTGTGTCATCACACCCACTGTATTACCACCTCACACCTACTCTTTGTATGACATCACACTCTGCATATGTATAGCATCTATGCACTGTAGAAGACACCACATCCTCACATTACGCCTCAAACCACAATTTCTACGGCATCAGACACAGTATATTTGACATCCTATCCACGGTATCTCTGTCATCACATCCACTGTATTGATGATATCACAACAACTCTATTTATGACATCTCATCCTCTATATATGATGACAACATGTCCATTGTATACAATACATAATCGCAATTTTTGTTACATTACAACCACTGTATCTGTGTCTCACACCCACTCTTTCCATCTTATCACACCCTTTGTATGTATGACATCACACTCCTGTTTGCAGAACATCATGAACACTCTTAAGGCAACACATCCACATTTTATGACATGACACCACATTATTTATGACATCACATGCACTGTACTCATGACATCACTCCAAATATATCTGACATTGCATCCACTGTTTTGTGTCATCACAAACACTCTAATGATGATTTCTAACCAACTGTACTTATGAGATCACACCTATATTATGTATGACATCTTACACCCACTATATAAAGTTACATCCATCCTATATGACTTCACACAATGGCAGTCATCGTGTTACCTCCACTGCATTCGTGGCATCACAGACACTATATATGAGAACACACACATGAAAACACAAACGTTATATCTGCCATCTCTCCCATTGTATCTGATACTACATCCACTGTATCTGTGTCCTCAAACCCAGTGTATCATTTATAAAATACCCACTCTCTGGAAGATATCACACACACTCTATGTATGACACCATATAAAGGATGAATGACATGACATAAACTATTTATGACATCACAGCCCTATAGGTATATCATCACAGCTAGTATATTTATGACATCATATCCAATATATATGATATAACACATACTGCTTTCATGACAATGCAACGTCTATACCTGATATCTCACCCACTATATTTGACATCTCAGCCACTGAATTTGTGCCATCACACAGATGACACACACGTGTGTATCAATGTACCTCTGTGTCGATGACATCACAACATGTATGTAAGTCATGACACGGCACACATACGACATCATACACATTCTATATGACATAACATTCACACTTTATGACATCAATGATCAGTATTTATGACATCACAAACACTGCATTCATGATTTCAGATCCCCTCTATATGACATCACATCCACGGTTTATGACATCTCATCCCCTAAACCTGTGACATCACAGTCACTCTATCTGTAATATCACACCCACTCTGGTTGTGAATTTACATCCACTATAATTGACAAGAATCACACCATGGTAAGACAATACAACCACTCTAAATGACATCATAAATTCCATATCTGTATCTGTGTGATAACATCCATTCTAACGATGATATAAAACACACTGTATGTAGGACATCACACATGCTATATGTATGGAACAATATGCACTATATACGACATCAAACCCATGCTGTATGACATCAAATCACTCTATTCACGACATCAAATCTGACACCCTTTATATCTGACAGCACATCCACTCTATCTGTGTCATCACACACAGATTATCGATCATATAACCCCCATTGTATGTATGATACCACAGCCACAATAAGTATGACATCTTATGAAGTGCATATGACGTCACATCCACTCTCTATGATATCACACCAGTCTATGACATCACACCCACACTACTTATGTCATCAAACCCAGTATATCTGACATCGCATCCATTTTACCTGGGTCATTACTGAGTATATTGATTATACCACACCTGCATTATGTGTGATATCAAACCCACTATATGTATGACATCCTATAATTAATATGTGACAAAACATCCACTTTTTATGACATCATATTACTGTATTCATGACAACACACTCACTCTATTCATGGCACCACAGCCACTGTATATGACATCACATACACTATACTTGTGACATCACAGCCACTCTAACTATGACAAGACATCTACTATGTTTTAGACATCATATTCAGGAAGTATAGCATCTCACTTTGTGTATGAATGGAAAGACTACCACTGTATCCAATGTCATGGCACATACTCTGTTTATGACACCATAGCCACTATATATGATCTCACTCCCACTGTGTGTATGACTACACAAGCTCTACGTCTGTCTTGAAACCCCTTATAAATGACATGACATCCACTGTATATGACATCACACCCACTTTGTCGACGCCATCATACCAACGATGTAAATGATCACAGGTTGCACATGTATGCCATAATATGCACTACACATAACATTATACCCACACTTTATGACAACAGTCCTCACTATTTATGACATCACATTCACTGTATTCATAACATCACATGCATTATATACGATATGACATTTCATCTACTGTGTATGATATCACATTCACTATATAAGTGACATCATATAATGACTCTATCTATGACATCACACACTCTACTTTTATGACTTATCTACTTTATATGGCATCACACACAGTGATATGAGAACAGAACCATTGTGTACTTCACAGATACAATATCTGATATCACACTCACTTTATATTTATCATCACAGCAAATGTATCAATTTTATCAAACCCAGTGTATGAATGACATCACCTCCACTATAGGTATAAAACCATATGTAATACCTATGACATGATATCCACACTTTACGACATCAAACGTCTTTATTTATGACATCACATCCACTATATATGACATCACGTCCACTATATCTGTCTTCACATCAATTGGATCTGTGTCGTCACACCCAGTCTATCGATGATATCACAACCAACATATTTATGATATCACATCCAGTATACGTGTGACATCCAATCCATTATATTTATGACATCACACCCACTCTGTATAACATCACAACCCTCTGTGTAGCTGACACCACACTCGCCATATGTATGATATCATTTGCACTGTAGATGGCATCACATCTTCCTTCTATCAGCAAACCACAGTATTTATGATGTCACACCCACTTCAGACATGACGGCACACCCACTCTATGAGATAGCACATCCACTGTATCTTTGCCTTCACAACCTCTCCACTGATATCACAGCCACTTTTATATGACATCACACACACTATATGTGTGACATCATATGCACTCTATAAGGTCACATCTGCTTCTTAAGTCTTCACACATCTGTACATATGACGTCACAAACACTATATATGAAACCACATCCAGTATGTAGGGCAGTATATACCCTATACATGTGACATCACAGCAAATAATCTGTGTCATCACACCCACTGTATTACCACCTCACACCTACTCTTTGTATGACATCACACTCTGCATATATATAGCATCTTTGCACTGTAGAAGACAACACATCCTCACATTAGGACCTCAAACCACCATTTCTAAGTCATCCCTCACAGTATATTTGACATCAAACCCACGGTATTTCTGTCATCACATCCACTCTATTGATGATATCACAACAACTGTATATATGAGATCTCATCCGCTTATATGATGACATCATGTCCATTGTATACAATACATTTTCACTATTTTGTTACATCACAACCACTGTATCTGTGTCTCACACCCACTCTTTCCATCTTATCACACCCTTTGTATGTACGACATCACACCCCTCTTTGCAGAACATCATAAACATTATTTCAGGCATCACATCCACATTTTATGACATGACACCACATTATTTATGGCTTTGCATGCACTTTACTCATGACATCATTCTAAATATAGCTGATATTGCATCCACTGCATCTGTGTCATCGTAAGCACTCTAATGATGATCTCAGACCAACTGTACGTATGACATCACACCCATTTTATGTATGACATTTTACGCACTATACATAACGTCACATCCACCCTTTATGACTTCAAACCATGGCAGTCATTGCATTACCTCCATTGCATTGGTGGCATCACAGACACTATATATGAGATCACACACATGACAACACAAACGTTATATCTGCCATCTCACCCATTGTATCTGAGATTACATCCACAGTATCAGTGTCCTCAGACCCAGTGTATCAAATATACCACACCCAATCTCTGGACGATATAACACACATTCTATGTATGACACCATATTTAGGATGAATGACATGACATAAACTCTTTATGACCTCACAGCCCTATATGTATGACATCACAGCTAGTATATTTATGATATCATATCCAATATATATTATATCACACATACTGCTTTCATGACAATGCAACATCTTTATCTGACATCTCACCCACTATATTTGACATCACAACCACTGTATTTGTGCCATCACACAGGTGACACACACGTGTGTATCGATGTACCTCTGTGTGGATGACATCACAACAAGTATGTAAGTCATGAGATGGCACACATATGACATCATACACATTCTACATGTCATCACATTCACACTTTATGACATCAGTGATCAATATTTGCGACATCACAAACACTGCATTCATGACCTCTGATCACCTCAGTATGACATCAAATCCACGGTTTATGACATCTCATCCGCTATACCTGTGACATCAAAGCCACTCTATCTGTAACATCACATTCACTATGGTTCAGAATTCATATTTATTATATTTGACATGAAAAACGCTGTGTTAAGACAATACAGCCACTCTATCTGACATCATACCACCATATTTGTATCTGTGTGATCATACCCACTCTATCGATGTTATAACACACAATGTATTAAGGTCATCACACATACTATATGTATGGAACAATATGCACTATATACGACATCACACCCATGCTGTATGATATCAAATCACTCTATTCATGACATCAAATCTACTTTATCTCACATCACACACTTTATATCTGACAGCACATCCACTGTTTGTGTGTCATCACTCACAGATTATCGATCCTATATCCCCCATTGTATGTATGATATCACAGCCACAATGTTCATAATATCTTATGAACTAGATATGACATCACATCCACTCTGTGTGATATCACACCACTCTATGACAGCACACCCACTGTACTCATGTCATCACACCCAGTATATCTGACATCGCATCCACTGTTCCTGCGTCATTGCTGAGTATACTGATTATACCACACCAGCATTATGGATGGTATTAAACCCACTATATGTATGACATCCTATGATTAACTTGTGACATAACACCCAGTCTTTATGACATCACAACTCCGTATTCATGGCGACACACTCACTCTATTCATGACCCCACACCCACTGTATATGAAATCACATACACTTACATGTGACATCACATCCACTGTAATTATGTCAAGACACCTACAATGCTTTAGACATCATACTCAGCAAAGGTAACAACTCACTTTGTATATGAATTGGAACACTACCACTGTATCCGATGCCATGGCACATATTGCGTTTATGACATCATATCCACTGTATACGTTTTCAACCACACTGTGTGCATGACTACACAAGCTCTATGTCTGTCCTGAATCCCCTTATAACTGCCATGACATCCCCTGAATATGTCATCACACCCACTTTGTCGACGCTATCACACCAAATATGTAAGTGATCACAGGTGGCACGTGTATGCCATCATATACACTACACACGACATCATATCTACACTTTATGACAACAGTCCTCACTATGTATGACATCACATGCAGTGTATTCATGACATCACAGGCATTATATACGATATGATATTTCATCTACTGTGTATGATATCACATTCACTATATAAGTGACATCATATAATGACTCTATCTATGACATCACATACTCTACATTTATGATTTGTCTACTTTATATGCGATCACACACAGTGTTATTAGAGCAGAACCATTGTGTACTTCACAGACACAATATCTGATATCACACCCACTGCATCTGTGTCATCACAGCAAATGTATCAATTTTATCAAAACCTTTGTATGTATGACATCACCTCCACTATAGCTATGAAATCATATGTAATACCTATGACATCACATCCACTTTTTACGACATCACACCACATTATTTATGACATCACATCCACTATATATGACATCACTTCCTCGATATCTGACCTCACATCAACTGGATCTGTGTCATCACACCCAGTCTATCGATGAAATTACAGCCAATATATGTATGATATCACATCCAGTATATGTGTGACATCCTATCCACTATATGTATGACATCACACCCACTCTGTATAACATCACAACCCTCTGTGTTGCTGACACCACACTCACCATATGTATGATATCATTTGCACTGTAGATGGCATCACATCCTCTTTATAACAGCAAACCACAGTATTTATGATGTCACATCCGCTTGAGACATGACGTCACACCCACTATATGAGACAGCACACCCACTGTATATTTGCCATCACAACCTCTACACTGATATCACACCCACTTTTGTGTGAAATCACACCGACTATATGTTTGACATCATATGCACTCTAGAACATCACATGTACTCCTTAAGTCTTCACATTACTGTACTTATGACGTCACAACCTCTATATATGAAACCACATCCGGAATGTAGTTCAATATATACCCTATACATATGACATCACAGCAAATAATCTGTGTCATCACCCCCACTGTATTACCACCTCATAACTACTCTTTGTATGACATCACACTCTGCATATGTATAGCAAAATTTCACTGTAGAAGGCAACACATCCTCACATTATGAACTCAAACCACAATTTCTACGGCATCCGACACAGTATATTTGACATCATATCCACGGTTTTAACGATATCACAGCAAATATAATTATGACATCTCATCCGCTATATATGATGACATCATATCCATTGTATACAATACATATTCACAATTTTTGTTGCATCACAACCACTGTATCCATGTCTCACACCCACTCTTTTCATCTTATCACACCCTTTGTATGTATGACATCACACTCCTGATTGCAGAACATCATGAACACTCTTTAAGGCAACACATTCACATTTTATGACATGACACCACATTATTTATGACATCGCATGCACTGTACTCATGACATCACTCCAAATATATCTGACATTGCATCCACTGTATCTGTGTCATCACAAACACCCTAATGCTGATCTCAGGCCAACTGTACTTATGGCATCACACCCAGTTTATGTATGACATCTTGCACACTATATATAAAGTCACATCCACCCTTTATGACTTCACACCATGGCAGTTGTCGCATTACCTCCATTGCATTCATGGCATCTCAGACACTATATATGAGATCACACACATGACAACACAAACATTATATCTGCCATCTCTCCCATTGTATCTGATACTACATCCACTGTATCTGTGTCCTCAAACACAGTGTATCAATTATACAACACCCACTCTCTGGACGATATCACACACACTCTATGTATGACACCATATAGAGGATGAATCACATGACAGAAACTATTTATTACATCACAGCCCTATAGGTATATCATCACAGCTAGTATATTTATGCATCACATCCAATGTATATGATACCACACATACTGCTTTCATGACAATGCAACGTCTATAGATGACATCTCACCCACTATATTTGACATCACAGCCACTGAATTTGTGCCATCACACAGATGACACACACGTGTGTATCGATGTACCTCTGTGTCGATGATATCACAACAAGTATATGTCATGACACATCACACATATGAAATCATACACATTCAACATGACATCACATTCACACTTTATGACGTCAATGATCAGTATTTATGACATCACAAACACTGTATTCATGACTTCAGATCCCCTCTATATGACATCACATCCATGGTTTATGACATCTTATCCCCTATACCTGTGACATCACAGCCACTCTATCTGTAACATCACATCCACTATGGTTCTGATTTCATATCCACTATAACTGACAAGAATCACACCGTGTTAAGAAAATACAACCACTGTCTCTGACATCATAAACTCCATAACTGTATCTGTGTGATCACACCTATTCTATCAATGATATAAAACACACTATATGTAGGACATCACACATACTATATGTATGGAACAATACGCACTATATACAACATCACACCCACGCTGTATGACATCAAATCACTCTATTCATGACATCAAATCGACTATGCTGGCAGGGGTCCAAAAATTCAGGTACTCTAGAAGGGACTGCTTAAGCGTAAAGGAAAAACCCATTTAGGGCTCATATATTAATGGCACCACTGCTGGACGTTGACGGTTTGAGGGAAAAGATAGAATTTGCCCCTCTTTTTTGTCGTAGTGGACCTGGGAGGTCCACTCTTTGGGGTTTCTTGGAATAGGCTTTCCTTCGATATCAAATTTAAATTTACTCTCTTTGGCCCAGTGCATTCCTCTGTGGCAGCAAGGGCAAATTATTGGAGGCTATTTATTAGCCTTCTTAGGGCAGTCACTTTTTCAACGGTTTTTATCTCCACATGTAAAGCATCCATCATTTCTCTTTTTAAAAGGTTGTAGCATTGTTTCAGCTAGTATTTGCATCTTTTAAGGTATTGATCCTAAATTGTGACAAGCCTTTAAATAATCAATAATAATCTTAGTCTGACAAATTGCAGCTATAGCTCTTTGACATTTCTGATATTGCTTTCATAAGCAACTAATTTCCCTAGCTGTTTTTTTTTTGTCTTTTGTTTCATCTCTGATTACAGTATGAGAAATAGCAGCATCTAGTCTAGCTTAAAAATTAATGTAATTTTTCATTAGGTTGCAACAAAGAGACTTTTGGAGTTCCAACTGTTGGCAGAGGAGAAGCATTTGGAGCAGCCAGGGCAAGGCTAGCCAGAAAATTTTGAGATATTTTGTAATGTTTGAATTGAGCCTTTTGTAAAGTTTAATCATTTAATTTATATGTTTATAATAAGTGTTTGGTCTGTTGCTGAATATTGGAAGGGCTAGAATATACCTTTAAATGCAGAATTACAGTTTTAATAAAAGCGCATAGGGGCTGGAGATCAACTGGAATGGTTTCTCCTTATTTAGCTGCTCACATAACATTTTCTTTGACCCGGAGCCAAATGTATAAGTCAAAACTGCATTTATGAGGAAACTAAGGATTATGTTCAACTACTGTTTGAAGGCAAGCCTCTATTCATTGGTGTGAAACCAGAAGTCCCTGAAATGTGAAGAAGTGGTAAAGTAGAAAAATAATGGGGCTTGCCAGACTTTTAAGCCAAGCCTTAGTATTTACAGACGTCAATACGTTTATGAGTCACTCCACCCGTTATACCACGAATACCAGTGTCCCTGTTCTTTGGCCACATTTGCTGGGGACTTTTAATGGACCAGAATCTTGTGGTATGGAGTTGGCGATCAGAAAGTAAAAGAGAGAAGGAGGCTGATATCCCTTGGTTTACACAAAGGATCAATATTGTCCTTGACACAGGGTTTGCATCACTCACCAAGGTACCAGGCGCCCACTCGAGTGTGTCTTAGAAGCCCGGGCAGAAAAGTGAGCACGACCGGTCTCCATGCTTCAGAAAGTCAGCCAGAAAAAGATAGAGAGAGAGAGAAAAAGAGAGAGAGAGAGAGACAAAAAAATACCCGGGGACCTGAGCTCTAATGGAACAAAGGTGCTTTAATGATTTTTCTATGAGTATATACAGGCTGCAGTACAAGAAACTTCTTTTGGGAATGATAGAGTTCAGCAAACCAAACAAACTGCAATGGTTACCAAGGGAACAAGGAGTAATGTTAGTCACAAGGTCAGGAGAAAATCTATGTCTCAAGAAAGGGGAAGGGGACTAAGCAGTTTTGTCTAAAAAAGTTGCTCTGCTGAACTTGGTATTCCTCTGGACTTTGGACTGTGTACTCGGGGATTCTCTGTTGTTGTTTAAAGAAAGTCAAGCCACTTCTCGTGTTGGATGGGAAACTCGGGATGGCTCTGGAGCACATGCAGGGGAATCTGGACTCATCTCGAGTTGATTTGCGGAACACGGAGCCTTTTTGTGTTGCTGTGGTGACATCAGGGTCCCTCCAGACTTCTGAGAGTGTTCTTGGGGACTCTCTGAAGTTCCATCCAGGAAGTCCAGACTCCTTTCATGTTTGATGGGGAACACGGAATTGCTCTGCATGCAATGCAGGGGAATCGGGCCTCATCTGGCAGCGAGGGGGAAGTCTCGTGGCTTTTCTCGAGTTGCGAGGGAACCTGGGGTATACTCTCGTGTTAGGATGTGGAAGGCCCTTTAAAACCTGTGTTCATTCAGCGATGTCAGGACTCATGTCTAGTTACCAGGGACACATCGGAATTCTCCTCGAGGCTTGGCAGGGCAATAGGGACGCCTCTTAAGTTGAGACTTTGGACACAGGTTCCCTTTCCAGGTGCCACAGGGATATTGGGATTCCTATCAATTTTCAATAGGACTCAGGCATCTTCTCCTTTGGAAGCATTGAACTCCAAGGTCCTTTCAAATTTTCAATGGGATGTGAGGACTCCTGTCGACATGAGGCGGGGAACTACTTCTTTCTCTAATGTCTCCACAGGGGATTCAGACATCCCTTCACCTTGTGAAATGAAAGATGATCCTGCATTCAAATCACTGCTGGGAAATCCGGCCTTATTTCGAGTCAGGCCATCTCGGTGTCCATTCCAGTTGGGGCAGCAAACTCAGGGTCTCTCTTGCATTCCTATAGCTGAGAAACTCCTCGTCTTGAGGTGCTGTAGAAAGTTGGCATTCATATGAGTCGACCCCATGGAATCATCTCTACTCTCGAGATGATTTGTGGTACACAGAGCTTGTCTCGAGTTGCTGGGCTGAACTTGGTGTTCCTCTAGGGTTGGGACGGTGTTCACGGTTTATCTCCGGAGTTGATTAAGGAAAGACAAGTAACTTGTTGTGTTTGACATTGACGGCGGAATGGCTCTGGATCTAATGCAGGGGATTCAGGCCTCATCTCGAGATGATATGAGGGTACACGAAATGCTTTCTTGATGCTGTTGTGACTTCTGGGTTCCTCTATACATGTGTCAGTGTTCTTGGGGACTCCCTGGAGCTCCATCAAGGAAGTCAAGGCTCCTTTCATTTTGACGAGAATCACGAAAGAACTCTACAGTCTATGAATGGGAAACGAGCCTCTTCTCACAGCGCAGGGAAGTTTCATGGTTTTTCTCATGTTGCAGCAGGAACCTTGGGAATATTCTCGAGTTAAGATGGGGATGGCCCTTCAAAACTCGGGTTTGTTCAGCGACGTCAGTACTCCTGTCTAGTTCCTTGGGACATCTCAGTATTCTCGTCGACGCTTGGCAGGGCATTTGGGACATCTCTGGATGTGAGGGGTGAGACCAAGGTTCCCTTTCCAGTTGCCACAGTGATATTGGAATTCCTGTCAATTTTCAAGCAGACTCAGGCATCGTCTCCTTGTGAAACATTGAACTCATTGAACTCGGGGTTCCTTTCACGCTGTCAAAGGGATGTGAGGCATCCCGTCGAGATGAGGCAGTGAACTAGGGCTTTCTATAGGGTCTCCACAGGGGATTCAGACATCCCTTCATCTTGTGAGATGAAAGACGAGCCTGCATTCACGTCACTGCAGGGAAATCTGGCCTTATTTCGAGCCAGGGCACTTTGATGTTCGTTCATATTGAGGCAGCAAATTCAAATTCCCCCTCACATACCTACTGCTGAGAGATGCCTCATCTTAAGGAGCTTGTGGAATGTCTTCATTCCTCTTGAGTCGATGCCAGGGAATCCACTCTCATCTTGAGATGATTTGGGGTACACGGAGCATTTCTCAACTTGCGGTGCTGAACGTGATGTTCTTCTAGACTTTGGTTGTTGTTTTCTGGGAATCGTTGGAATTGTCTAAAGGAAGTTAAGTCCCTTGTCGTGTTTGATGGGAAATGTGGGATGGCTCTGGAGCCAATGCAGTGCAATCGGGTCTCATCTTGAGTTGATTTCGGGTACACGGATGTCTTTCATGTTGCTGCCGTGACCTCAGGGCCCCTTTAGACTTGTGACAGTGTTCTTCGGGATTTTCTGGTGTTCCATCCAGGAAGTCCAGGCTCCTTTCATGTTTGATGTGAAACAAGGAATTGCTCTGCACCCAATGCAGGGGAATCGGACCTCATCTGCCGGCGAGGGGGAAGTCTCGCCATTTTTCTCTAGTTGCAGCGGGAACCAGGGGTATATTCTCGAGTTAGGACTTGGATGGCCCTTCAAAATTCGAGTTTGTTCAACGAAGTCAGGACTCATATCTAGTTGCGAGTGACACCTCGAGATTCTCATCGAGGTTTGGCAGGGCAATAGGATGCCTCTTTAGGTGAGACTTGAGACCCAGGGTCCCTTTCAGTTCCCAGAGTGATTGTCGGATTCCTATCAATTTTTAAGAGGAGTCAGGCTTGTTGTCCTTTTGACGCATTCAAATCCAAGTTCCTCTCGAAGTTTCAAGGGGATGTGAGGCCTCCTGTTGAGATAAGGCGGGGAACTAGGGCTTTCTCTAAAGTCTCCACAGGGGATTCACACATCCCTTCATCTTGGGAGATGAAAGACTAGCCTGCATTCAAGTCACTGGAGGGAAATCCCGCCATATTTTGAGTCACGGCATCTCGGTGTTCATTCCACTTGAGGCAGCAAAATCGGGGTCCCTCTCACATATCTATAGCTAAGAGAGGCCTCCTGTTCAGGTGCTTGTGGAAAGTTGCATTCCTCTTGAATCAAAAATAGGGAATCAGCTCTCATCTCAAGATGATTTGAGGTACCCGGAGCTTTTCTTGTGTTGGTGTGCTGAACTTGGTGTTCCTCTGTACTATAATTTACTTTTATATAGCAACCAGGAAATATCTTGTTTGATAGCATTTTATAGATCATTGAACATATTTATCAAATCATATTATATTGTATATACGTCCATTCCAGTCCACATATATATTTATATTCTTTAACAGTTCAAAACCTCTTCAGCTTTTCTGCAAGAAAATCCCCTTGTAAGAGTAAGCCAATGTTCAGCAATTAACGCTTTAAATCCTAATTTATTTGGAAATGACCCAGCCATCCAACAAACTTCTACTACTTAGTTCAGCACAACTCCAGCAACCTAAGTCACTCAGATCACAAGAGACCACTCCAGATTATAGAGAATAGATCATTATATCAAAAATACAATTCTTTTTAATAGAGCTTATCTAAAAGTTATCATTTCACCTAAAAGTTTATATATATATATATATAGTTACTTTTTTTGGACAGTCGTATCTTTCCCCAAACCAAGGCATAACAAAAATATTATATAATGTTGATGACTGAAGACATGTCTCTGCTAGATTAACAAACAATTATATTGAAATCACATTCACAATTAAATAAACATTATACCAAACTTTGAACACCCTTCAGTTCATGATAAGCTGAATCCAAATAGAGCCCATTAACTCCACACTATCTAAAAACAAAAACATACATTGAAACATGGTTAATTTTAGATATTTAGACACAGTCCCCCTTATGAAATTTAGAATATCTTTTTGTTTTATTTATTTATTTTGTGCTCCACCAACTTGATCATTGCTGGAGTCCTAGATAGAGAGGGATGTGTATCCCAAGGTAATGATAAGAGTTAACTTAAGGATTTTTCTTAGGCTTATTTTTGTTTCCCAGACAGAACTACAGTTCTGAAAAAAAAAAAAAAATTCAAAATTTAACCTTTCCTTTACTACACGTGAATCAAGTACCTGTTTTGCAATTTCAATAAAGATTTTCTTTTCAACAGTTTTCACTGGAGTCTAAAGAATATCATAGCCATTCAGTATCAATAAGATCCTTTCTCCTTTTTGGAGCTATAGTATATTATTAATGATATATGCATGAGGGAATTTTTGTCACATAGGACGTAAAGCCTTGGCTACAAAATTTTGACTAATGTTAGGACTATTATGGAGATGGCAATGGAACACTATTACAGTACAATAGTCTGGAAAATCTCAGGGATAGGGGAGCCTGGTGGGCTGACGTCTATGGGGTTGCATATAGTAGGACACGACTGAAGTGACTTAGCATCAACAGTAGCAGGACATTTAAGCATTCCTTGAGGTAACATAGTCTACTGAAATCTTTTATGAGGCCCGATATGATTAGGATAAGGGAGAGAGAAAGTTAGTGCCTCCAAGTCTAAAGGGTGTAAAGGCATATTAAAAAATCAATCTAGTGAATCAGTAGTAGTAATGTGCCAATTTTGAGGAATAGTACTGGGATCTCTGGTTACAATGCAGTACCATGTTTCAAACAAGAATTAAATTTTAAACTCTGTTAAAAGACACCATTTGTTATATTTTCTTTGTATAACAAAAATAGAAGAATTCAAAGAGAGCAAGAGTTTTCAGTATGTTTCTATTTAAATTGTGTGTTTATAAGTTCTTTAGTAGCTTGTAATTTTTCTTTCATAAGGTGCCATTGCTTTGTCTAAATAGGCTCATAAATTTTCTCAGTTACTTTAATAATTGTTTTGTTTGTCAAATGAGCAGTGTCCCCTAGGAAAAATGTCGAATGTATATCTGAGTTTCCCATTGCATAAGGAAGTCCCTTCCTATTAGACTAAGGGGTGCATCTATCACACTAGGTCTTAATGTTGTAGGTTGGTCTTTTGGTCTATCCATTGTGAAGATTTGAATATTTTGATAAATTTATTGTACTTTGACGTGAGAAATTCGTCCAATTTGGCAAGAGACCTTTTGAAAAGTTCAGGATTTGGGCCAAAATAGTTTGAAAATGTTAATATTAGACCCAGTGCTGAGGTTCCAGAAAATCTTTTACCATTAATTTTGATTTTTGTATTTGGTCAGACATATTTAAATAACAAAGTTGTCCATAAGGATTGTATTGATCTGTATTACCAAATCTGTCTCTCCGTACATTAGTAGAGATGTTAATAGAGATATAAGGCAAAAGAAGTAATTGAGGAATTTGTCCCCTCTTTCTAATTGCCATAGAATATGAGCTAACATCATAATTTGAATTTCTCCGTTATAATTTGAATCAATTATACCCCGCCGAACATTAATTCCTTTAGAAGCTAAATTAGATCAGCCCTGTAAAAGCCTGAAGGATTATGCTGCAGGAGTCCAAAAATTCCAGCAGGTACACTAGGAGGGACTGCTTAAGGGTAAAAGAAAAACCCATTAAGGGCTCGTATATTAATGGCACCCCTGCTGGAAGTTGACGGTTTGCGGGAAAAAATAGAATTTGCCCCTATTTTTTGTCGTAGTGGACCTGGGAGGTCCCCTCTTTGGAGTTTCTTAAAATAGTTTTTCCTTCATATCAAATTTAAATTTACTGTCTTTGGCCCAGTGCATTCCTCTGTGGCAACAAGGGCAAATTATTGGAGGCTATTTATTAGCCTTCTTAGGGCAGTCCCTTTTTCAACGGTTTTTATCTCCACATGTAAAGCATCCTTCATTTCTCTTTTTAAAAGGTTGTAGCATTGTTTCAGCTACTATTTGCATCTTTTAAGTTATTGACCCTAAATTGTGACAAGCCTTTAAATAATCAATAATAATCATAGTCTTACAAATTGCAGCTAGAGCTCTTTGACATTTCTGATAGGCATTTTCATAAGCAAGTAATTTCTCTAGCTGTTTTTTTGTTTCTTCTCCGATTACAGTATGGGAAATAGCAGCATGTAGTCTAGCTTCAAAAATTAATGTAATTTTTCATTAGGTTGCAACAAAGAGACTTTTGGAGTTCCGACTCTTGGCAGAGGAGAAGCATTTGGAGCAGCCACGGCAAGGCTAGCAGGAAAATTTTGAGATATTTTATAATGTTTTAATTGAGCCTTTTGTAAAGTTTAATCATTTAATTTATATGTTTATAATAAGTGTTTTGTCTGTTGCTGAATATTGGAAGGGGTAGAATATACCTTTAAATGGCAGAATTACAGCTTTAATAAGAGCGCATAGGGGCTAGAGATAAATTGGGATAGTTTTCCCTTGTTTAGCTGCTCACATAACATTTTCTTTGACCCGGAGCCAAATTTATAAGTCAAAACTGCATTTATGAGGAAACTAAGGATTATGTTCAACTACCTTTGAAGGCAAGCCTCTATTCATTGGTGTGAAACCAGAAGTCCCTGAAATGTAAAGAGGTGGTAAAGTAAAAAAATATTGGGACTTGCCAGCCTTTTAACCGAAGCCTTAGTTTTTACAGACCTCAATAGGTTCATGAGTCACTCCACCCGATGTACCACGTATACCAGTGTCCCTGTTCTTTGGCCACATTTGCTGGGGTCCTTTAATGGACCGGAACCTTGTGGTACGGAGTTGGCGATCAGTAAGTAAAAGAGAGAAGGAAGCTGATATCCCTTGGTTTACACAAAGGACCAATATTGTCCTTGACACAGGGCTTGCATCACTCACCAAGGTACCAGGCGCCCACTGCAGTGGGTCTTAGAAGCCCGGGCAGAAAAGTGAGCACGACCGGTCTCCACGCTTCAGAAAATCAGCCAGAAAAAGATAGAGAGAGAGAGAAAAAGAGAGAGAACTAGACAAAAAAAGACCCGGGGACCTAAGGTCTAATGGAACAAAGGTGCTTTAATGATTTTTCTATGAGTATATACAGGCTGCAGTACAAGAGACTTCTTTCGGGAATGATAGAGTTCAGCAAACCAAATAAACTGCAACGGTTGCCATAGTAACAAGGAGTAATGTTAGTCACAAGGTCAGGAGACAATCCACATCTCAAGAAAGGGGAAGGGGACTAAGCAGTTTTGTCTAAAAGAGTTGCTCTGCTGAACTTGGTATTCCTCTGGACTTTGGACTGTGTTCTCGGGGATTCTCTGTTGTTGTTTAAAGGAAGTCAAGCCACTTCTCGAGTTGGATGGGAAATTCGGGATGGCTCTGGAGCACGTGCAGGGGAATCTGGACTCATCTCGAGTTGATTTGCAGAACACGGAGCCTTTTTGTGTTGCTGCGGTGACATCAGAGTCCCTCCAGATTTCTGACAGTGTTCTTGGGGACTCTCTGAAGTTCCATCCAGGAAGTCCAGACTCCTTTCATGTTTGATGGTGAACACAGAATTGCTCTGCATGCAATGCAGGGGAATCGGGCCTCATCTGGCAGCGAGGGGGAAGTCTCCTGGTTTTTCTCGAGTTGCGGTGGGAACCTGGGTTATACTCTCGTGGTAGGATGGGGATGGCCTTCAAAACTTGTGTTTATGCAGCGATGTCAGGACTCATGTCTAGTTACCAGGGACACATCGGGATTCTCCTCGAGGCTTGGCAGGGCAATAGGAACGCCTCTTAAGTTGAGACTTTGGACACAGGTTCCCTTTCCAGGTGCACAGGGATATTGGGATTCCTATCAATTCTCAATAGGACTCAGGCATCTTCTCCTTTGGAAGCATTGAACTCCAATTTCCTTTCGAATTTTCAAAGTGATATGAGGACTTCTGTCGAGATGAGGCGGGGAACTACTTCTTTCTCTAAAGTCTCCACAGGTGATTCAGACATCCCTTCACCCTGAGAACTGAAAGACGATCCTGCCTTCAAATCACTGCAGGGAAATCCGGCCTTATTTCGAGTCAGGCCATCTCGGTGTCCATTCCAGTTGGGGCAGCAAACTCAGGGTCTCTCTTGCATTCCTATAGCTGAGAAACTCCTCGTCTTGAGGTGCTGTAGAAAGTTGGCATTCATGTGAGTCGACCCCATGGAATCATCTCTACTCTCGAGATGATTTGTGGTACACGGAGCTCTTCTCGAGTTGCTGTGCTGAACTTGGTGTTCCTCTAGATTTGGGACGGTGTTCCCAGGTTATCTCCGGAGTTGATTAAGGAAAGACAATCAACTTGTTGTGTTTGACATTGACGGCGGAATGGCTCTGGATCTAATGCAGGGGATTCAGGCCTCATCTCGAGATGATATGAGGGTACACGAAATGCTTTCATGCTGCTGTTGTGACTTCTGGGTCCCTCTATACATGTGTCAGTGTTCTTGGGGACTCTCTGGAGCTCCATCAAGGAAGTCAAGGCTCCTTTCATGTTTGACGAAAATCACGAATTTACTCTACAGTCTATGAATGGGAATCGGAGCCTCTTCTCACAGCGCGGGGGAAGTCTCATGATTTTTTCTGAGTTGTTGCAGGAACCTGGGTATATTCTCGAGTTAGGATGGGGATGGCCCTTCAAAACTCGTGTTGGTTCAGCGATGTCAGCACTCCTGTCTAGTTGCCTTGGGACACATCGGAAATCTCCTCGAGGCTTGGCAGGGCAATTGGGCATTCCTCTTGAGGTGAGGAGTGGGAGTCCCAGGTTCCCTTTCCAGTGCCACAGGGATATTGGAATTCCTATCAATTTTCAAGCAGACTCAGGCATCGTGTCCTTTTGAAGCATTGAACTCGCTTTCCTTTCGGTTTCTCAAAGGAATGTGAGGCACCCGTCGAGATGAGGCGGGAACTAGGGCTTTCTCTAGGGTCTCCACAGGGGATTCAGACATCCCTTCATCTTGTGAGATGAAAGACGAGCCTGCATTCAAGTCACTGCAGGGAAATCCGGCCATATTTCCAGTCAGGGCATCTCGGTGTCCATTCCACTCGAGGCAGCAAACTCTGGATTCCCTCTTACATACATATAGCTCAGAGAGGTATCCTCATGAGATTCTTATGAGAAGCTGGCGTTGCTCTTTTGTCAAAGCCAGCTAATCCGCTTTCCTATCTAGATGTTTTGGGGTACATGGAACTTTTGTCGATTTGATGTGCAAAATTTGATGTTCTTCTAGACTTGAGACGTTGTTCTCGGGGAATCTCTGGAGTTGCCCAAAGGAAGTCAAGCCATTTGTCTTGTTTGATGGGGAACGCGAATGGCTCCTCAGACAATGCAGGAGAATCTGGACTCATCTCGATTTGAATTGGGAAACACGGAGCTCATTCGTGTTGCTGCGGTGACATCAGGGCCCCTCTAAACTTGTGACAGTGTTCTTGAGGACTCTCTGGAGTTCCATCCAGGAACTCCAGGCTCCTTTCGTCTTTGATGTGGAACAAGGAATTGCTCTGCACCCAGTGCAGGGGAATCGGACCTCATCTGGTGGCGAGGGGGAAGTCTCGCCTTTTTTCTCGAGTTGCGGCGGGAACCTGGGGTATATTCTCGAGTTAGGACTTGGATGGCCCTTCAAAACTCGAGTTTGTTCAGTGAAGTCAGGACTCATGTCTAGTTGCGAGGGACACCTCGAGATGCTCATCGAGGCTTGGCAGGGCAATAGGGATGCCACTTTAGATGAGACTTGAGACCCAGGGTCCCTTTCAGTTCCCACAGTGATTGTCGGATTCCTATCAATTTTTTAAGAGGAGTCAGGCTTGTTGTCCTTTTGACGCATTGAACTCCAAGTTCCTCTCGAATTTTCAAGGGGATGTGAGGCCCCCTGTCGATATGAGGCGGGGAACTAGGGCTTTCTCTAAAGTCTCCATAGTGGATTCACACATCTCTTCATGTTGGGAGATGAAAGACTAGCCTGCATTTAAGTCACTGGAGGGAAATCCGGCCATATTTCGAGTCACGGCATCTCGGTGTTCATTCCACTTGAGGCACCAAATTCAGGGTTCCTCTCACATACCTATAGCTAAGAGAGGCCTTCTGTTCAGGTGCTTGTGGAAAGTTGCATTCCTCTTGAGTCAAAAATAGGGAATCAGCTCTCATCTCGAGATGAATTGGGGTACCCGGAACTTTTCTTGAGTTGGTGTGCTGAACTTGGTGTTCCTCTGGACTATATTTTACTTTTCTATAGCAACCAAGAAATATCTTGTATGTTAGCATTTTGTAGATCATTGAAAATATTTATCAAATCATATTATATTGTATATACGTCCATTACAGTTCAAATATATATTTATATTCATTAACAACTCAAAATCTCTTCATCTCTTCTGCAAGAAAATCGCCTTGTAAGAGTAAGACAATGTTCAACAATTAACACTTTAAAATCCTAATTCATTTGGAAATGACCCAGCCATCCAACAAACTTTTACTACTTAGTTCAGCACAACTCCAGCAACCTAAGTCACTCTAATCCCAAGAGACCACTCCGGATTATAGAGAATAGATCATTTTATCAAAAATACAATTCTTTTTAATAGAGCTTGTCTGAAAGATTTCATCTCATCTATATATTTGTGTGTGTGTGTATATATATATATATATATATATATATATATATATATATATATAAAGAGTTACCTTTTTGTTGACAATCGTATCTCACCCCAAGCGAAGGCATAACAAAAGTATTATATAATGTTGATGACTCAAGACATGTCCCAACTAGATTAACAAATATTTATATTGAAATCATATTCATATTTAAATAAACATTATAGCGAACTTTGAATACCCTTCAGTTCATGTTAAGCTGAATCCAAATAGAGCTCATTAACTCCACACTATCTAAAAACAAAAACATACAGTGAGACATAGATAATTTTAGATACATAGATATAGTTCTCCTTTTGAAATTTAAAATATCTCTTTGTTTTATTTATTTATTTTGAGCTCCACCAATTTGCTCATTGCTGGAGTCCTAGATCGAGTGGGCTGTGTATCCCAAGGACATGATAAGAGTTAACTTAAGGGTTTTTTCTTAGGGCTATTTTTGTTTCCCAGGCAGAACTGGAGTTCCAAAAAAAAAATATTTTAACAAGTTAACCTTTCCTTTACTACCCGTGCAACAAGAACCGGTTTTGCAATATCAATAAACATTTTAGTTTCATCAGTTTTCACCGGAGTCTAAAGAATATCATAGCCATTCAGTGTCAAAAAGATCCTTTCTCCTTTTTGTAGTTATAGTATATTATTAATGATATATGCATGATGGAATAGTTGTCACATAGGAAGTAAAGCCTTGGCTACAAAATTTTGACAAATGCTAGGACTATTATGGAGATGGCAATGGAACCCTATTTCAGTACTCTTGTCTGGAAAATCCCAGGGATAGGGGAGCCTGGTGGGCTGACATCTATGGGTTCACATAGAATTAGAAACGACTGAAGTGACTTAGCAGCAGAAGTATCAGGACTTTTAAGCATACCTTGAAGTAACATAGTCTACTGAAATCTTTTATGAGGCCCGATACGATTAGGATAAATGAGAGAGAAAGTTAATCTCTCCCGGTCTAAAAGGTGTAAAGGCATATTAAAAAATCAATCTTGTGAATCAGTAATAATAATGTGCCAATTTTGAGGATTAGTAATGTGATATCTGGTTAAAATGCACCCATAGGTTTCATAAAAGAATTAACTTTTTCAAACTCTGTTAAGAGACACCATTTGTTATACTTCCTTTGTATAACAAAAATAGGAGAGTTCCAAAAAGAGCAAGATTCTTCAGTATGTTTCAATTTTAATTGTGTGTTTATAAGTTCTTTAGTAGCTTGTAATTTTTCTTTTGTAAGGGGCCATTGCTTTGTCTAAATAGGCTCGTAAATTTTCTCAGTTATTTTAATAACTGTTTTCTTTGTAAAATGAGCAGTGGCACCTAGGAAAAATGTGGAATGTATATCTGAGTTTGCCATTGCATAAGTAAGTCCCTTCCTATTAGATTAACGGGTGCATCTACCACATAGATGGTACCACATAAGGTCTTAATGTTGTAGGTTGGCCTTTTGGTCTATCATTTGTGTAGATTTGAATATTTTGATAAATTTCTTGTACTTTGGCTTGAGGAATTCCTGCAGTTTGGCAAGTGACGTTTTGTATAGGTCAGGATTTGGGCCAAAATTGTTTGGAAATGATAATAATATTTGATCCAGTGCTGAGGGGACCAGAAAATCTTTTACCCTTAATTTTGATATTTATATTTGCTCAGACATATTTAAATAACAATGATGTCCATAAGGATTGTTTGGTCTGTATTACCAAATCTGCCTCTCCGTGAATTATTAGAGAAGTTAATAGATTTGTAAGGAAAATGAAGTAATTGAGCAATTTTGTCCCCCCATTTGAATTGCCATAGAATCTGAGTTGACATCATAATTTGAATTTCTCCTTTACCATTTGAATCAATTATTCCACGCTAAACAGTAATTCCTTTAGAAGCCAAATTAAATCAGCCCTGTAAATGCCTGAAAGTTTGTGGGGGCAGGGATCCAAAATCTCCAGTAGGTACTCTAAAAGGGACTGCTAAATGGTAAAGGAAAAAATCATTTAGGGCTGGTGTATTTATGGCTGCACTGCTGGATGTTGAAGGTTTCAGGGACAAGATAGAATTTGCCTCTCTTTTTTGATGTAGGGTCCTGGGAAGTCCCCTCTTTCGATTTTCGTGGAATAGGTTTTCCTTCAATATCAAATTTAAATTTACTGTCTTTGGCCCAGTGCATTCCTCTGTGGCAGCAAGAGCAAATTTTTGGAGGCTTTTTATTAGCCTTCTTAGGGCAGTCCCTTTTTAAATGGTTTTTATCCCCACATGTAAATCATCCTTCATTTCTCTTTTTAAAAGGCAGTAGCATTGTTTCAGCTAGTATTTGCATCTTTTCAGTTTTTGATCCTAGATTGTGACAAGCCTTTAAATAATAAATAATAATCCTGTTTCCTTTTCTCCACACACTCTCCAGCATTTATTGCTTGTAGACTTTTGGATAGCAGCCATCCTGACTGGCGTGTAATGGTACCTCATTGTGGTTTTGATTTGCATTTCTCTGATAATGAGTGATGTTGAGCATCTTTTCATGTGTTTGTTAGCCATCTGTATGTCTTCCTTGGAGAAATGTCTGCTTAGTTCTTTGGCCAATTTTTTGATTGGGTCATTTATTTTTCTGGAGTTGAGCTGGAGGAGTTGCTTGTATATTTTTGAGATTAATCCTTTGTCTGTTGCTTCGTTTGCTATTATTTTCTCCCAATCTGAGGGCTGTCTTTTCACCTTGCTTTATATTTTCCTTTGTTGTGCAAAAGCTTTTAAGTTTCATTAGGTCCCATTTGTTTATTTTTGCTTTTATTTCTAAAATTCTGGGATGTGGGTCATAGAGGATCCTGCTGTGATTTATGTCGGAGAGTGATTTGCCTATGTTCTCCTCTAGGAGTTTTATAGTTTCTGGTCTTACATTTAGATCTTTAATCCATTTTGAGTTTATTTTTGTGTATGGTGTTAGAAAGTGTTCTAGTTTCATTCTTTTAAAGGTGGTTGACCAGTTTTCCCAGCACCACTTGTTAAAGAGGTTGTCTTTTTTCCATTGTATATCCTTGCCTCCTTTGTCGAAGATAAGGTAACCATAGGTTCGTGGATTTATCTCTGGGCTTTCTATTCTGTTCCATTGATCTATATTTCTGTCTTTGTGCCAGTACCATACTGTCTTGATGACTGTGGCTTTGTAGTATAATCTGAAGTCTGGCAGATTGATTCCTCCAGTTCCATTCTTCTTTCTCAGTATTACTTTGGCTATTCGAGGTTTACACTGTTGGTGGGAATGCAAATTAGTACAGCCACTATGGAAAACAATGTGGAGATTTCTTAAAAAGCTGGAAATAGAACTGACATATATGCCAGCAATCCCACTTCTGAGCATACACACCGAGGAAACCAGATTTGAAAGAGACACATGCACCCCAATGTTCATCGCAGCACTGTTTATAATAGCCAGGACATGGAAGCAACCTAGATGCCCATCAGCAGACGAATGGATGAGGAAGCTGTGGTACATATACACCATGGAATATTACTCAGCCATTAAAAAGAATTCATTTGAATCAGTTCTAATGAGATGGATGAAACTGGAGCCCATTATACGGAGCGAAGTAAGCCAGAAAGATAAAGACCATTACAGTATACTAACACATATATATGGAATTTAGAAAGATGGTAACAATAACCCTATATGCAAGATAGCCAAAGAGACTCAGATATATAGAACAGACTTGTGGACTCTGAGAGAAGGCGAGGATGGGATGTTTCAAGAGAACAGCATCGAAACATGTATATTATCTAGGGTGAAACAGATCACTAGACCAGGTTGGGTGCATGAGACAAGTGCTCGGGCCTGGTGCACTGGGAAGACCCAGAGGGATCGGGTGGAGAGGGAGGTGGGAGGGCGACCGGGTTGGGGAATATATGTAAATCCAAGCTAATTCATTTCAATGTATGACAAAAACGACTGCAATGATGTAAAGTAATTAGCCTCCAACTAATAAAAATAAATGGAAAAAAATAAAAAAAAAAAAAAAAAAAAAAAAAAAATAAAAACCTTGAAAAAAAAAATAATCCTAGTCTGACAAATTGCAGCTATAGCTTTTTGACATTTCTAATTTGCATTCTCATGAGCAAGTAATTTCTCTAGCTAGCTTTTTTTTTTTTTGGTTTCTTCTCTGATTACAGTATGGGAAATAGCAGCCTGTAGTCTAGCTTAAAAATTAGTGTAAATTTTCATTAGGTTCCAACAAAGAGACTTTTGGAGTTGCGACTGTTGGCAGAGGAGAAACATTTGTAGTAGCCAGGGCAGGGCTAGCAAGACAATGTTGACATATTTTGTATTGTTTTAATTGAGAGTTTTGTAAAGTTTAATCATTTAATTTATATTTATATAATAAGTGTTTTGTCTGTTACTGAATATTGGAAGGGCAAGAATGTACCTTAAAATGTCAGAATTACAGCTTTAATAAGAGCCCATAGGGGCTAGAGATCAATTGGAATATTTTTTTTCTTCTGTGGCTGATCATTTAACATTTTCTTTGACCTGGAGCCAAATTTATAAGTTAAAACTGCATTTATCAGGAAATAAACGATTATGTTCAACTACTGTTTGAAGGCAAGCCTCTATTCATTGGCGTGAAACCAGAAGTCCCTGAAATGTAAACAAATGGTGAAGTAAAGTAGAAAAATAATGGGGCTGGCCAGCCTTTTAACCCATGCCTTAGTACTTACCGACCTCAATAGGTCCATGAGTCACTCCACCCGATATAGCACGTATACCAGTGTCCCTGTTCCTTGGCCACATTTGCTGGGGTCCTTTAATGGACCAGAACCTTGTGGTATGGAATTCACTATCAGAAAGTAAAAGAGAGAAGGAGGCTGATATCCCTTTGTTTATGCAGAGGACCAGTATAATCCTTGACACAGGGCTTGCTTCATTCACCAAGGTACCAGGGGCCCTCTCGAGGGGGTCTTAGAAGCCCGGGCAGAAAAGTGAGCACGACGGGTCTCCACGCTCCATAGAGTCAGCCAGAGAAAGAAAGAGAGAGAGAAAAAAAGAGAGAGAGAGACAAAATAAAGACACGGGGACCTAAGCTCTGATGGAGGAAAGGTGCTTTAATGATTTTTCTATGAGTGTATACAGGCTGCAGTACAAGAAACTTCTTTCGGGAATGAGAGAGTCCAGCAAACCAAACAAACTGCAGCATTTACCAAGGGAACAAGGGGTAATGTTAGTCACAAGGTCAGGAGACAATCCATATCTCAAGAAAGGGGAAGGGGACTAAGCAGTTTTGTCTTAAAGAGTTGCTCTGCTGAACTTGGTGTTCCTCTGGACTTTGGACAGTGTTCTTGGGGATAGTCTGGTGTTGTTTAAAGGAAGACAAGCCACTTCTCGTGTTTGATGGGGAATTCGGGATGGCTCTGGCGCACATGCCGGGGAATCAGGCCTCATTTCGAGTTGATTTGGGGTTCTCGGTGGTCTTTAGTGTTGATGTGGTAACATCAGGTCCCTCTAGACTTGTGACAGTGTTCTTAGGGACTCTCTCGAGTTCCATCAAGGAAGTCAAGGCTCGTTTCACGTTTGATGGGGAACACGGATTTGCTCTGCACGCAATGCAGGGGATTGGGCCTCATCTCGTGGTGAGGGGGATGTCTCATGGCGTTTCTGTAGTTGCGGTGGGAACCTGGTGTATATTCTCGAGTTATGACAGGGATGGCCCTTCAAAACTCGTGTTTGTTCAGTGACGTCAGAACTCCTGTCTAGTTGCAAGGGACAACTCGGGATACTCCTCAATGCTTGGCAGGGCAATAGGGACGCCTATCGAGGTGAGGCAGGAAACCCAGGTTTCCTTTCCAGTTGCCACAGTGATATTGGGATTCCTATCAATTTTCAAGAGGAGTCGGGCATCCTCTCCTTTGGAAGCATTGAATTCCGCAATTCTCGATTTGTCAAAGAGATGTGAGGCCTCCTGTCGAGGTGAGTCGGGGAACTAGGGCTTTCTCTAGGGTCTCCACAGGGGATTCAGACATCCCTTCATCTTTTGAGATAAAAGACGAGCCTGCATTCAAGTCACTGCAGGGAAAACCGGCCTTATTTCAAGTCAGGGCATCTCGGTGTCCATTCTTCTTGAGGCAGTAAACTCAGGGTCTCTGTTACATTATTATAGCTGAGAAACTCCTTGTCTTGAGGTGCTATAGAAAGTTGGCATTAATGTGAGTCGAACCCATGGAATCATCTCTAGTCTAGAGATGATTTGTGGTACATGGAGCTTTCCTCGAGTTGCTGTGCTGAACTTGGTGTTCCTCTAGAGTTGGGACGGTGTTCCCGGGTTATCTCTGGAATTGATTAAGGAAAGACAAGCCACTTGTCGTATTTGATGTTGATGGCGGAATGGCTCTGGATCTAATGCAGGGGATTCTGGCCTCATCTCGAGATGATTTGAGGGTATATGGAGTGCTTACGTGCTGCTGTTGTGACTTCTGGGTCCCTCTATACTTGTGTCAGTGTTCTTGGGGACTCTCTGGAGTTCCATCAAGGAAGTCAAGGCTCTTTTCTTTTTGACGAGAAACACGAAATTACTCTACAATCTATGAATGGGAATCGAGCCTCTTCTTGCAGCGCGGGGAAGTTTCATGGTTTTTCTCGAGTTGGAGCAGGAACCTTGGGAATATTCTCGACTTAATATGGGGATGGCCCTTCAAAACTCGGGTTTGTTCAGCGACGTCAGGACTCCTGTCTAGTTGCTTGGGACACCTCGGTATTCTCCTCGATGCTTGCCAGGGCATTAGGTACGCGTCTTGAGGTGAGGCATGAGACCCAGGTTCCCTTTCCTGTTGCCACAGGGATATTGGAATTCCTGTCAATTTTCAAGCGGACTGAGGCATCGTCTCCTTTGAAACATTGAACTCATCGAACTCGGGGATTCTTTCACGTCGTCAAAGGGATGTGAGGCATCCCGTCAAGATGAGGCGGCGAACTAGGGCTTTCTCTAGGGTCTCCACAGGGGATTCAGACTTCCCTTCATCTTGTGAGATGAAAGACGAGCCTGCATTCAAGTCACTGCAGGGACATCCGGCCATATTTCGAGTCAGGGCATCTCGGTGTCCATTCCACTTGGGGTAGCAACCTCAGGGTCCCTCTCACATTCCTATAGCTGAGAAAAGCCTCCTCTTGAGGTGCTTGTGGAAAGTTAGCATTTCTCTTGTGTCGACGCCAGGGAATCAGCTCTCATCTCGAGATGATTTGTGGTACACGGAGCTTTTCTCGAGTTGCTGCAGTGAACTTGGTGTTCCTCTGGACTTGCGACAGTGTTCTCGGGGAATCTCTGGTGTTGCCTAAAGAAGTCAAGCCACATATCGTATTTGGTGGGGAACACGGAATGGCTCTGGAGCCAAGGCAGGGAATCGGGCCTCATCTCGAGTTGATTTGGGGTACACGCTTCTATTTCGCGTTGCTGTGGTGACTTCAGCGTCCCTCTAGACTTGTGACACTGTTCTTGGGGAATCGCTGTAGTTCCATCAAGCAAGTCAAGTCTCCTCACGTGTTTGTTGGGGAACACGGAATTGCTTTGCACGCAATGCAGGGGAACCGGGCTTCATCTCGTGGCGAGAAGGAAGACTCATGGTTTTTCTCGAGTTGCGGCGGGAACCTGGGGTATATTCTCAAGTTACGGTGGGGATGGCCCTTAAAAACTCATGTTTGTTCAGCGACTATGTCATATCCACACTGTGTGGATGACAACACAGCTCTCTATCTAACTTGAAACCCATTCTCTCTGCCATCACATACACTGTATATGTCATCACACCCACTCTGTCGAAGACATCACACCAACTATATAAGACATCGCAGGTGGCATATGTATGCCATCCTATGCACTATACAGGACATCATATCCACACTTTCTGACAACAATCCTTAGTATTTATGACATCACATGCACTGTTTTCAAGACATCACATGCACTATATTTGACATGTCATCTACTGTGTGATATCACATTAATTATATATGTGACTTCTCACAATGACTGTTTCTATGACATCACGCACACTACTTTTATGACATATCTACTTTATATGGCATCACAGAGAGTGTTATGACAACACAACCATTATGTGCTTCACAGCCACTGTGTCTGATATCACACCCACTGTATCTGTGTCATCACACCCAATGTATCAATTTTATCAAGCCCAGTGTATGTATGACATCACCTCCACGATTTGTCTGAAATCATATGTAATACATATGACATCACAATCACTCTTTATGACATCACACCACTTTATTTATGGCTTCAAGTCCACCATATATGACATCATATCCACTGTATCTGACCTAACGTGCACTGTATCTGTGTGTCATCACACACCTGCTCTATTAAATATCACAGCCAATATATGTATGATATCACATCCACTATATCTGTGACATCATATCCACTATATTTATGACATCATACCCAGTATATATGACATCACAACACTGTGTGTTGATGATACCACACTCAGCATATGTATGACAATATTTGCACTACAGATGACATCACATCCATGCTATCTAAGCAAACCACAGTATTTTTTATGTCACATCCACTTCAGGCATGACATCACACCCACTCTATCAGACATCGCATCCACTATATCTTTGTCATCACAACCTCTCCAGGGATATCACAGCCACTTTTGTATGACATCACACCCACTATATGGGTGATATCATATGCACTATATATAACATCACATCCACTGCTTATATCATCACAACACTGGACTTATGACAGCACAACCTCTATATATGCAACCACATCCAGTATGCAGGGAAACATATACACTACACATGTGACATCACAACCATTAATGTGTGTCATTACACCCACTGTATTGACAACATCACACACCGACTCTCTGTATGACATCACACCCGGCATATGTATAACATCTTTTGCACTACAGAAGACATCACACCCTCACTTTATGACATCACACCAACATTTTTAAGACATCACACCCAGTATATTTGACATCATATCCACGGAATCTCTGACATCACATCCACTGTATTGATGATATCATACCATCTGTATTTATGAGATCTCATCGACTATATATGAGGACATCATATCCACTGTATAAAACATCATATTCACTCTATTTGTAGCATCGGGAGACACTGTATTTGTGTCTCACACACACACTTTCCATCATATCACAACCTTGGTATGTATGACATCACACCAACTATATGTTTAACATCATATACACTATATAAGGCATCAAATCCACATTTTATGAGATCACACCACATTACTTATGACAGCAAATGCACTGTACTCATGATATCACTCCCACTATCTGACATTGCATCCACTGTATCTGTGTCATCACCACTCTATTGATGATCTCTGAACAACTGTATATATGACATCACACCCAGTTTATGTATGACATCTTATGCACTACACATAACGTCACATCCACTCTTTATGATTTCACACCATTGTAGTCATCACATTACATCCACTGAATTCATGATATCACACACACTATATATGACATCACACACAAGACAACACGATATTATATCTGCCATCTCACCCACAATATCTGACACTGCATCCACTGTATCTGTGTCATCAAACCCAGTGTATCAATTACACCACATCCACTCTCTGGATCACATCACACACACTATATGTATGACATCATATTCAGTATGCATGACATGGCATGAACTCTATGACATCAGACCCCTATATGTATGACATCACATCCAGTATATTTATGACATCATATCCAATATATATGATATCACACACACTGCTTTCATGACAACACAACGGCTATTCCTGACATCACACCCACTATATTTGACATCACACCCACTGTATCAGTGTCGTCACACCTGCTGTATCAATGACATCACAAAAAGTATGGAAGTCATCACACTTGGCATACATATGACATCATACACATTGTACAAGAAATCACATTCACAATTTATGACATCAATGCTCAGTAGTTATGATATCACAACCACTGCATTCATGACATCAGATCTCCTATATATGACATTACATCCACGGTGAATGACATCTCATCCCCTACACCTATGATATCACACCCATGCTCTGTGTCATCACACCCAATGTATCTACTTTATCAAAACCAGTGTACGTATGACATCCCAGCCACTATATATGTGACATCATATGCACTGCATATGACATCACATCCACTCTTTATGACATCACACCACTTTATTTATTACATCACGTCCACTATATATGACATCACTCCACTATATCTGACCTCACGTCCACTGTATACGTGTCATCACACTCACCCTATCGATGATATCACAGCCAATATATGTATGATATCACATCCAGTATATGTGTGACATCATATCCACTATATCTATGCCATGATACACACTATGAATGACATCACAGCACTGTGTGTTGATGACACCACACTAGGCATATGTGTGACATCATTTGCACTACAGAAGACGTCACATATACTCTATTACAGCAAACCACAGTATTTTTGACATGACATCCACTTCAGGCATGACATCACACCCACTGTATCTTTGTCATGACAATTTCTTCACTGATATCACACCCACTTTTGTATGCCATCAAACCAACAATATGCGTGACATCATATGCACTATATATAACATCACATCCACACCTTAAGTCTTCAGACTACTGTACTTATGACATCACAACCTCTATATATGAAACTACATCCAGTATATAGGGCAACATATACACTACACATGTGACATCACAACCACTAATCTGTGTCATCACAACGATTGTATTGACAACACACACACCCACTCGTTGTATTACATCATACTCGCCATATATATGGCAACTTGGCGCTATACACGACGACATCACATCCTCACTTTATGACATTAAAACCACCGGTTTATGGCATCACGAGACTGTATTCATGACATCACATCCACTCTATTCATGAAATCACACGCACTGTATATGACATCACATACACTATACTTGTGACATCACAGCCACTGTATCTATAACAACACACCTACTATGTTTATGACATCATACTCAGTGTATATGACATTTCACATGGTGTATGAATGACAACACAACCACTGTATCCGACATCACACATACTGTATCTGTGTAATCACACCAACTTGATTGATGGTATGAAACCCTATGTATGTATGAAATCACACCCACAGCATGTAGGACACAATAGGCACCGTAAATGACATTACATGCACTCTTGATGACATCATATCATTGTTTGTAAGTCATGGCAACCACTATGTTTATGACATCATATCCACTATATATGATCTCACACACTGTGTAGATGACAACACAATTTCTATATCTCACTTGAAACCCATTCTCTCTTGCCATCACACCCACTGTATATGTCATCACACCCACTCTGTCGAAAGACATCACACCAACTACGTAAGGCATCACAGGTGGCATATGTATGCCATCCTATGCACTATACATGACATCATATCCACACTTTATGACAACAATCCTTAGTATTTATGACATCACATGCACTCTACTCATGACATCACACGCACTACATATGCCATGTCATCTACTGTGTATGATATCACATTCACGATATATGTGACATCCACAGTGACCTATCTATGACACACACAGTCTATGTTTATGACATATCCATTTTACATGGCATCACATGCACAGTGTTATGACAATACAGCCATTGCGTAACTTCACAGCCACTATGTCTGATATCACACCATTGTATCTGTGTCATCACACATGCAATGTACCAATTTTATCAAACCCAGTGTATGTATGACATCATCTCCACTAAATGTATGACATCATATGTATACATATGACATCACATCCACTCTCTATGACATCAACACCACTTTATTATGACATCAAGTCCACTATACCTGACATCACATCCACTATATCTGACCTCACGTCCACTGTATCTGTGTCATCACACGCACAGTACCAATGAACATCACAGCCACTCTATGTATGATATCACATCCAGTATACGTGTGACATCCTATCCACTATATTTGTGACATCATACCCACTATGTATGACATCACAACCCTGTGTGTTGATGATACCACACTCGGCATATGTATGACATCATTTGCACTTCAGATGACATCACATCCACTCTATCACAGCAAACCACATTTTTTATGATGCCACATCCACTTCAGGCATGACATCACACCCACTGTACAGACATCGCACATCTTTGCACCCACTCTCACATCTTTGACATCACACCCCATGACATCATATGCACTATAAAACATCACATCCACTGCTTTTGTCATCACACTACTGTACTTATGACAACACACTCTATTTGCATGCAACATATACACTATACATGTGACATCACAGCCAGTAATCTGTGCATATGTATGACATTGTCACAATTCTTTGTATGACTTCACACTCGGCATAGCATCTATTGCACTATAGAAGAAATCACATCCTCACATTATGACATCAAACCACCATTTTTAAGACATCACACACAGTATATTTGACATCGTATCCACTGTATCTGTGTCATCACATCCACTGTATTGATGATATCACAAAATGTATTTATGAGATCTCATCCGCTATAAGATGACATCATATCCATTGTATACGACATCATATTCACTATTTTTTAACATCACAGCCACTGTATCTGTGTCTCACACCCAATCTTTCCATGATATCACACCCTTTGTATGTATGACATCACAACCCTGTTTGTATAACATCATATAAACACTATATAAGTCATCACATCCACATTTCAGGACACCACACCACATTATTTATGACATCACATGCACTGTACTCATGACATCACTCCGACTTTATCTGACATTGCATCCACTCTATCTGTGTCATCACAACCACTCTGTTGATGATCTCAGACCAACTGTATGCATGACATCACACTCACTTTATGTATGACATCTTATGCACTATACATAACGTCGCATCCACTCTTCATGATTTCACACCATTGTAGTCATCACATTACATCCATTGCATTCATGACATCACAGACACTATATATGAGATCACACATATGACAACAAAAACGTTATATCTGCCATCTCACCCACTGTATCTGAGACTGCATCCACTGTATCTGTGTCATCAGACCCAGTGTATTAATTATGCCACACCAACTCTCTGGATGATATCACACACACTATATGTATGACATCATATTCAGTGTGAATGACATAACATAAGCTCTTTATGACATCACATCCCTATGTGTATGACATCACACCCCTATATGTATGACATCACACACAGTATATTTATGACATCATATCCAATATATATGATATCACACATACTGCTTTCATGACAACACAACATCTATACCTGACATCTCACCCACTATATTTGACATCACAGCCACTATATCTGTGTCATCACACAGATGACACACACATGTGTATCGATGTACCTCTGTATCGATGAAATAACAACAAGCATGGAAGTCGTCACAATTGTTACACATATGACATCATACACACTCTACATGACATCACATTCACACTTTATAACATCAGTGATCACTATTTATGACATCACAACCACTGCATTCATGACGTCAGATCTCCTCTATATGACATCACATCCAAAGTTTATGACATCTCATCCCCTATACATGTGACATCACAGCCACTTTATCTGTAACATCACACCCACTGTGTCTGTGAATTCATATCCACTATACTTGATATCAAACACACTGTGTTAAGATGATACAAACACTATATCTGACATCGTACCATCCATGTCTATATCTGTGTGATCACACCCACTGTATTGATGATAAAACACACACTGAATGTAGGACATCACACATTTCATATGTATGGCACAATATGCACTATATACGACATCACACCCTTGCTTTGTGACACCAAATCACTCTATCCATGACATCAAAGCTAATTTATCTCACCTCACACCCATTATATCTGATAGCACATTCACTGTATCTGTGTCATCACACCCAGATTAACAATCATAAAAACCCTATTGTATGTACGATATCATAGCCACAATATATATGACATCATATGAACTATATATGACAACACATCCACTCTGTATGATATCCCAAAACTCTATGACATCACACCCTCTGTATTCATGACATCACTCAGTATATCTGACATCGCTTCCACTATACCTGCATCACTACTTAGTGTATTGATTATAACACCTGCAATATGTGTGATATCAAACCCACTATATGTATGACATCATATGAATTCTATGTGACATCACACTTACTCTTTATGACATCACAAGACTCTATTCATGACATCACCTCAACTGTATTCATGATATCTCACCCACTGTATATGACATCACATACACTATACTTGTGACCTCACAGCCACTGTAACTATGACAAGACACCTACTATGTTTTAGACATCAAACTCAGTATATATGACATCTCACATGGTGTATGAATGACAACACTACCACTGTATCTGATGTCACTACATTGTTAATCTGTCATGCACCACTATGTTTATCACATCATATCCACTTTATATGATATCTCACACACACTGGTGTATGACCTACACTAGCTCTATCTGACTTGAAAAACCATTCTATCTGCCATCACATTCACGTATATAGTCATCACACCCACTTCGGTGGAAAACACACAACTATGTAAGTAAGTTCATCAAAGGCGGCATATGTATGCCATCCTATGCACTATACACTGTTTTGACATCATATCCACACTATTCTGACAACAATCCTTAGTATTTATGACACACATGGCATTCTATTCATGACATCACATGCACTATATAGGATATATGCCATGTCATCTACTGTATGATATGACATTCACTATATATGTGACATCACACAGTGACCCTATCTATGACATGACACCGTCTATGTTTATGACATATCCACGTCACATGGCATCACATGCAGTGTTACAACAATGCAACCAATGTATAACTTCACAGCCACTATGACTGACATCACACCAATTGTATCTGTGTCAACACATGCAATGTACCAATTTTATCTAACCCAGTGTATGTATGACATCACAGCCACTATATGTATGACATCATATGTACTACATATGACATCACATCCACTCTTTATGACATCACACCACTTTATTAATGACATCAAGTCCACTATACCTGATATCACATCCACTATATCTGACCTCACGTCCACTGTATCTGTGTTATCACACCCAGACTACCAATAACAACACAGCCACTGTATGTATGATATCACATCCAGTATACGTGTGACATCCTATCCACTCTATTTGTGACATCATATACACAATGTATGACATCACAATACTGTGTGTTTTGATATCACACTCAGCATATGTATGACGTCATCATTTGCACTTCAGGTGACATCACATCCACTTTATCACACCAAACCACAGAATTTATGTTGCCACATCCTCATCAGGCATGACATCACATTCACTGTACGAGACATTGCCCCCACTATATCTTTGCCATCACAACCTCTCCACTGATATCAAACACACTCTTTGCATGACATCACACTCAGCATATGTATGTCAACTTTTGCACCATACAAGACATCACATCCTCAGTTTATGACACAAACCACCATTTCTAGGACATCACACCCACTATTTTTGACATCGTATCCACTGTATCTGGGTCATCACATCCACTGTATTGAGGATATCACACCAACTTTATTTATGAGATCTCATGCGCTATGCAAACGACATCATATCCGTTGTATACGACATCACA
>JAJLRB010000731.1:0-32492 GCA_020976825.1 Odocoileus hemionus | reverse complement strand
GGTGAGACTTGAGACCCAGGGTCCCTTTCAGTTCCCACAGTGATTGTCGGATTCCTATCAATTTTTAAGAGAAGTCAGGCTTGTTGTCCTTGGGACGCATTGAAGTCCAAGTTCCTCTCGAAATTTCAAGGGGATGTGAGGCCTCCTGTCGAATGAGGCGGGGAACTAGGGCTTTCTCTAAAGTCTCCACAGGGGATTCACCCATCTCTTCATCTAGGGAGATGAAAGACTAGCATGCATTCAAGTCACTGGTGGGAAATCCGGCCATATTTCGAGTCACGGCATCTCGGTGTTCATTCCACTTGAGCCAGGAAACTCAGGGTCCCTCTCAGATATCTGTAGCTAAGAGAGGCCTCCTGTTCAGGTGCTTGTGGAAAGTTGCATTCCTCTTGAGTCAAAAATAGGGAATCAGCTCTCATCTCGAGATGATTTGGCGTACCCGGGGCTTTTCTTGATTTGGTGTTCTGAACTTGGTGTTGCTCTGGACTCTATTTTACTTATCTATATCAACCAAGAAATATCTTGTATGTTAGCATTTTATAATCATTGAACATATTTATCAAATCATATTATATTTTTACATACGTCCTTTCCAGTTCATATATATACTTATATTCATTAAGAGCTCGAAATCTCTTTCCAGGTGCGACAGGGATATTGGGATTCCTATCAATTTTCAATAGAACACAGCCATCTGCTCTTTTGGAAGCATTGAACTCCAAGTTCCTTTAGAATTTTCAGAGGGATGTGAGGCCTCCTGTCGAGATGAGGTGGGAAACTAGTTCTTTCTCTAAAGACTCCACAGGGGATTCAGAAATCCCTTCACCTTGTGAAATGAAAGACGATCCTGCTTTCAAATCACTGCAGGGAAATCCGGCCTTATTTCGAGTCAGGGCATCTCGGTGTCCATTCCACTTGGGGCAGCAAACTCAGGGTCTCTCTTATATTCCTATAGCTGAGAAACTCCTCGTCTTGAGGTGCTGTAGAATGTTGGCATTCATGTGAGTTGACCCCATGGAATCGTCTCTACTCTCGAGATAATTTGTGGTACACGAAGCTTGTCTCGAGTTGCTGTGCTGAAAATGGTGTTCCTCTACAGTTGGGACTATGTTCCCGGGTTATCTCCGAAGTTGATTAAGGAAAGACAAGCCACTTGTTGTGTTTGACGTTGAGGGCGGAATGGCTCTGGATCTAATGCAGGGGATTCCGGTCTCATCTCGAGATGATTTGAGGGTACACGGAATGCTTTCATGCTGCTGTTGTGACTTCTGGGTCCCTCTATAATTGTGTCAGTGTTCTTGGGGATTCTCTGGAGCTCCATCAAGGAAGTCTAGACTCCTTTCTTTTTCTTTTTTCATTTTTTTTTTTTTTTTTGCTCCTTTCTTTTTGACGAGAAACACGAAATTACTCTACAGTCTCTGAATGGGAATCGAGCCTCTTGTCACAGCGAAGGGAAGCTTCATGATTTTTCTCGTGTTGCAGCACGAACCTAGGGAATATTCTCGAGTTAAGATGGGGATGGCCCTTCAAAACTCGTGTTTGTTCAGCGATGTCAGGACTCCTGTCTAGTTGCTTGGGACACCTCGGTATTCTCGTTGACACTTGGCAGGGCATTAGGGACGCCTCTCGAGGTGAGGCGTGAGACCCAGGTTCCCTTTCCAGTTGCCACAGTGATATTGGAATTCCTGTCACTTTTCAAGCAGACTCAGGCATCGTCTCCTTGTGAAACACTGAACTCTTTGAACTCGGGGTTCCTTTCGTGTTGTCAAAGGGATGAGAGCCTTCCGGTCGAGATGAGGCGGTGAACTAGCGCTTTCTATAGGGTCTCCACAGGGGATTCAGACATCCCTTCATCTTGTGAAATGAAAGTCGAGCCTGCATTCAAGTCACTGCAGGGAAATCCGGCCTTATTTCCTGTCAGGGCACCTCGGTGTGTCCGTTCTTCTTGAGGCAGCATATTCAGATTCTCCCTCACATACCTACTGCTGAGAGATGTCTCATCTTAAGGAGCTTGTGGAATGCCATCATTCCTCATGAGTAGATGCCAGGGAATCCACTCTCATCTTGAAATTATTTGGGGTACACGGAGCAATTCTCCAGTTGCCGTGCTGAACTTGGTGTCTTCTAGACTTTGGTTGTTGTTTTCGGGGAATCTCTGGAGTTATCTAAAGAAGTTAAGCCACTTGTCGTGTTTGATGGGTAATGTGGGATGGCTCTGGAGCCAATGCAGGGCAAAATCGGGCCTCATCTTGAGTTGATTTTGGGTACACGGACTTCTTTCGTGTTGCTGCGGTGACCTCAGGGCCCCTTTAGACTTGTGACAGTGTTTTTTATGATTATCTGGTGCTCCATCTAGGAAGTCCAGGCTCCTTTCGTGTTTGATGTGGAACAAGAAATTATTCTGCACTCAATGTATTGTAATCGGACCTCATCAGCCGCGAGGGGGAAGTCTCGCCATTTTTCTCGAGTTGCGGCGGGAAGCAGGGGTGTATTCCCGAGTTAGGACTTGGATGGCCCTTCAAAATTCGAGTTTGTTCAGCGAAGTCAGGACTCATGTCTACTTGCGAGGAACACCTCGAGATTCTCATCGAGGCTTGGTAGGGCAATTGGGATGCCTCTTTAGGTGAGACTTGAGACCAAGGGTCCCTTTCAGATCCCACAGTGATTGTCGGATTCCTATCAGTTTTTAAGAGGAGTCAAGCTTGTTGTCTTTTGACGCATTGAAGTCCAAGTTCCTCTTGAAATTTCAAGGGGATGTGAGGCCTCCTGTCGAGATGAGGCGGGGAAGTAGGGCTTTCTCTAAAGTCTCGACAGGGGATTCACACATCTCTTCAACTTGGGAGATGAAAGACTAGCCTGCATTCAAGTCACTGGTGGGAAGTCCGGCCATATTGTGAGTCACGGCATCTCGGTGTTCATTACAATTGAGGCAGCAAACTCAGGGTCCCTCTCACATATCTATAGCTAAGAGAGGCCTCCTGTTCAGGTGCTTGTGGAAAGTTGCATTCCTCTTGAATCAAAAATAGGGAATCAGCTCTCATCTCGAGATGATTTGGGGTACCCAGGGCTTTTCTTGAGTTGGTGTGCTGAACTTGGTGTTCCTCTGAACTATATTTTACTTTTCTATAGCAACCAAGAAATATCTTGTATGTTAGCATTTTATAGATCATTGAACATATTTATCAAATCATATTGTACATACGTCCATTCCAGTCCAAATATATATTTATATTCATTAACAGCTCAAAATCTCTTCAGCTCTTCTGCAAGAAAATCCCCTTGTAAGAGCAATCCAGTGTTCAGCAATTAACGCTTTAAAATCCTAATTCATTTGGAAATGACCCAGCCATCCAACAAACTTCTACTACATAGTTCAGCACAACTCCAGCAACCTGGGTCCCTCTGATTTCAAGAGACCACTCCAGACTATAGAGAATAGATCATTTTATCAAAAATAGAATTCTTTTTAATAGAGCTTATCTAAAAGTTTTCATCTCAACTATAAATTTATATTTATATTTATATATATGTATATATATTTTTATATACACTATATAATAATATTTATATCCTTTTTTGGGCAATCGTATCATACCCCAAACCAAGGCATAACAAAATATTATATAAATGTTGATGACTCAAGGAAAGTCTCTACTAGATTAACATATAATTATATTGAAATCACATTCACAATTAAATAAACATTATTCCCAACTTTGAACACCCTTCCCATCATGAAAAGCTGAAACCAAATAGAGCTCATTAACTCCACACTATCTAAAAAAAAAACATACATTGAAACTTAGATAATTTTAGATACATAGATTAGAGTATGGGAAATAGCAGCATCTAGTCTAGCTTAAAAATTAATGTATTTGCCTTAACGCTAACGAGTATGAAAGAGGAAATTCATAGTAACACAATAATATTAGGAGACTTTAATACCTCACTCACAACTATGGATAGATCAACTAAACAGAAAATGAACAAGGAAACACAAACTTTAAAGGACACAATGGACTAGCTAGACCTAATTGTCATCTATAGGACGTTTCACCCCAAAACAATCAACTTCAACTTCACCTTTTTCTCAAGTGCACACAGAACCTTCTCCAGAATAGATCATCACATCCTGGGCCATAAATCTAGTCTTGGTAAATTCAAAAAGATTGAAATCATTCCAGTCATCTTTTCTGACCACAGTGCAGTAAGATTAGATCTCAATTACAGGAAAAAAATTATTAAAAATTCAAACATATGGAGGCTAAACAACACGCTTCTGATTAACCAACAAATCATAGAAGAAATCAAAAAAGAAATCAAAATATGCATAGAAATGAATGAAAATGAAAACACAACAACCCAAAACCTATGGGACACTGTAAAAGCAGTGCTAAGGGGAAGATTCATAGCATTACAGGCCTACCTCAAGAAACAAGAAAAAAGTCAAATAAATAACCTAACTCACACCTAAAGCAACTAGAGGAGGAAGAAATGAAGAACCCCAGTGTTAGTAGAAGGAAAGAAATCGTAAAAATTAGGGCAGAAATAAATGCAAAAGAAACTAAAGAGATCATAGCAAAAATTAACAAAGCTAAAAGCTGGTTTTTTGAAAAAATAAACAAAATTGACAAACCATTAGCAAGACTCATTAAGAAACAAAGGGAGAAGAACCAAATTAACAAAATTAGAAATGAAAATGGAGAGATCACAACAGACAACACTGAAATACAAAGGATCATAAGAGACTACTACCAGCAGCTCTATGCCAATAAAATGGACAACTTGGAAGAAATGGACAAGTTCTTAGAGAAGTATAACTTTCCAAAACTGAACCAGGAAGAAATAGAAGATCTTAACAAAACGATCACAAGCAAGGAAATCGAAACTGTAATCAGAAATCTTCCAGCAAACAAAAGCCCAGGACCAGATGGCTTCACAGCTGAATTCTACCAAAAATTTAGAGAAGAGCTAACACCTATCTTACTCAAACTCTTCCAGAAAATTGCAGAAGAAGGTAAACTTCCAAACTCATTCTATGAGGCCACCATCACCCTAATTCCAAAACCAGACAAAGATGCCACAAAAAAAGAAAATTACAGGCCAATATCACTGATGAACATAGATGCAAAAATCCTTAACAAAATTCTAGCAAACAGAATCCAACAACATATTAAAAAAAATCATATATCATGACCAAGTGGGCTTTATCCCAGGAATGCAAGGATTCTTTAATATCCGCAAGTCAATCAATGTAATACACCACATTAACAAATTGAAAGATAAAAACCATATGATTATCTCAATAGATGCAGAAAAAGCCTTTGACAAAATTCAACATCCATTTATGATTAAAACTCTCCAGAAAGCAGGAATAGAAGGAACATACCTCAACATAATAAAAGCTATATATGACAAACGCACAGCAAGCATCACCCTCAATGGTGAAAAATTGAAAGCATTTCCTCTGAAATCAGGAACAAGACAAGGGTGCCCACTCTCACCACTACTATTCAACATAGTTTTGGAAGTGTTGGCCACAGCGATCAGGGCAGAAAAAGAAGTAAAAGGAATCCAGATAGGAAAAGAAGAAGTGAAACTCTCTCTGTTTGCAGATGACATGATCCTCTACATAGAAAACCCTAAAGACTCTACCAGAAAATTACTAGAGCTAATCAATGAATACAGTAAAGTTGCAGGATATAAAATTAACACACAGAAATCTCTTGCATTCCTATACACTAACAATGAGAAAACAGAAAGAGAAATTAAGGAAACAATACCATTCACCATTGCAACAAAAAGAATAAAATACTTAGGAGTATATCTACCTAAAGAAACAAAAGACCTATACATAGAAATCTATAAAACACTGATGAAAGAAATCAAAGAGGACACAAACAGATGGAGAAATATACCGTGTTCATGGATTGGAAGAATTAATATTGTCAAAATGGCTATACTACCCAAAGCAATCTATAGATTCAATGCAATCCCTATCAAACTACCAACGGTATTTTTCACAGAACTAGAACAAATAATTTCACAATTTGTATGGAAATACAAAAAACCTCGAATAGCCAAAGTAATCCTGAGAAAGAAGAATGAAACTGGAGGAATCAATCTGCCTGACTTCAGACTCTACTACAAAGCCACAGTCATCAAGACAGTATGGTACTGGCACAAAGACAGAAATATAGATCAATGGAACAGAATAGAAAGCCCAGAGATAAATCCACGAACCTATGGTCACCTTATCTTCGACAAAGGAGGCAAGGATATACAATGGAAAAAAGATAACCTCTTTAACAAGTGGTGCTGGGAAAACTGGTCAACCACCTGTAAAAGAATGAAACTAGAACACTTTCTAACACCATACACAAAAATAAACTCAAAATGGATTAAAGATCTAAATGTAAGACCAGAAACTATAAAACTCCTAGAGGAGAACATAGGCAAATCACTCTCCGACATAAATCACAGCAGGATCCTCTATGACCCACATCCCAGAATTTTAGAAATAAAAGCAAAAATAAACAAATGGGACCTAATGAAACTTAAAAGCTTTTGCACAACAAAGGAAAATATAAGCAAGGTGAAAAGACAGCCCTCAGATTGGGAGAAAATAATAGCAAACGAAGCAACAGACAAAGGATTAATCTCAAAAATATACAAGCAACACCTCCAGCTCAACTCAAGAAAAATAAATGACCCAATCAAAAAATGGGCCAAAGAACTAAACAGACATTTCTCCAAGGAAGACATACAGATGGCTAACAAACACATGAAAAGATGCTCAACATCACTCATTATCAGAGAAATGCAAATCAAAACCACAAGGAGGTACCATTACACGCCAGTCAGGATGGCTGCTATCCAAAAGTCTACAAGCAATAAATGCTGGAGAGGGTGTGGAGAAAAAAGGGAACCCTCTTACACTGTTGGTGGGAATGCAAATTAGTACAGCCACTATGGAAAACAGTGTGGAGATTTCTTAAAAAGCTGGAAATAGAACTGCCATATGACCCAGCAATCCCACTTCTGGGCATACACACCAAGGAAACCAGATCTGAAAGAGACACATGCACCCCAATGGTCATCGCAGCACTGTTTATAATAGCCAGGACATGGAAGCAACCTAGATGCCCATCAGCAGATGAATGGATGAGGAAGCTGTGGTACATATACACCATGGAATATTACTCAGCCATTAAAAAGAATTCATTTGAATCAGTTCTAATGAGATGGATGAAACTGGAGCCCATTATACAGAGCGAAGTAAGCCAGAAAGATAAAGACCATTACAGTATACTAACACATATATATGGAATTTAGAAAGATGGTAACGATAACCCTATATGCAAAACAGAAAAAGAGACTCAGATGTATAGAACTGACTTGTGGAATCTGGGAGAAGGCGAGGGTGGGATGTTTCAAGAGAACAGCATTGAAACATGTATATTATATAGGGTGAAACAGATCACCAACCCAGGTTGGGTGCATGAGACAAGTGCTCGGGCCTGGTGCACTGGGAAGACCCAGAGGGATCGGGTGGAGAAGGAGGTGGGAGGGGGGACCGGTATGGGGAATACATGTAAATCCATGGCTAATTCATTTTAAAGTATGACAAAAACTACAGTAATGATGTTAACTAATTAGCCTCCAACTAATAAAAATAAATGGAAAAAAAAAAAAAAAAAAATTTATCACAATGCAAAAAAAAAAAAAAAAAAAAAAACTAATGTAACTTTTCATTAGGTTCCAACAAAGAGACTTTTGGAGTTGCGACCGTTGGCAGAGGAGAAGCATTTGGAACAGCCAGGGCAGGGCTAGCAAGAAAATTTTGAGATATTTTGTAATGTTTTAATTGAGCCTTTTGTAAAGTTTAATCATTTAATTTATATGTTTATAATAAGTGTTTTTCTGTTGCTGAATATTGGAAGGGCTAGAATATACCTTTAAATGGCAGAATTACAGCCTTAATAAGAGCACATAGGGGCTAGAAATCAATTGGAATAATTTTTCCTTCTTTGGCTGCTCATTTAACATTTTCTTTGACCCGGACACAAATTTATAAGTCAAAACTGCATTTATGAGGAAACAAAGGATTATGTTCAACTACTGTTTGAAGGCAAGCCTCTATTCATTGGCATGAAACCAGAAGTCCCTGAAATGTAAAGAAATGGTGAAGTAAAGTAGAAAAATAATGGGGCTGGCCAGCCTTTTAACCCAAGCCTTAGTCTTTACAGACCTCAGTAGGTCCATGAGTCACTCCACCCAATATAGCACGTATACCAGTGTCCCTGTTCTTTGGCCACATTTCCTGGGGTCCTTTAATGGACCGGAACCTTGTGGTACGGAGTTGGTGATCAGAAATTAAAAGAGAGAAGGAGGCTGATATCCCTTGGTTTACACAAAGGACCAATATTGTCCTTGACACAGGGCTTGCATCACTCACCAAGGTACCAGGCACCCTCTCGAGTGAGTCTTAGAAGCCCGGGAGAAAAGTGAGCACGACGGGTTTCCCTGCTCCAGATAGTCAGCCAGAAAAAGATAGAGAGAGAGAGAAAAAGAGAGTGAGACAGACAAAAAAAGACCTGGGGACCTAAGCTCAAATGGAACAAAGGTGCTTTAATGATTTTTCTATGAGTATATACAGGCTGCAGTACAAGAACCTTCTTTCGGGAATGATAGAGTTCAGCAAACCAAACAAACTGCAACGGTTAGCAAGGGAACAAGGAGTAATGTTAGTCACTACGTCAGGAGACAATCCATATCTCAAGAAAGGGGAAGGGGACTAAGCAGTTTTGTCTTAAAGAGTTGCTCTGCTGAACTTGGTGTTCCTCTGGACTTTGTACGGTGTTCTCGTGGATTCTCTGTTGTTGTTTAAAGGAAATCAAGCCACTTCTCATGTTGGATGGGGAATTCGGGATGGCTCTGGAGCACATGCAGGGGAATCTGGACTCATCTCGAGTTGATTTGCAGAACCCGGAGCCCTTTCGTGTTGCTGTGGTCACCTCAGGGCCCCTATAGACTTGTGACAGTGTTGTTCGGGATTCTCTTGTGTTCCATCCAGGAAGTCCAGTCACCTTTGATGTTTGATGTGGGACACGGATTTGCTCTGCATGCATTGCAGGGGAATGGTGCCTCATCTGTTGGTGAGGGGGATGTCTCATGATTTTTCTTGAGTTGTTGCAGGAAACCTGTGTATATTCCTGAGTCAGGATGGGGATGGCCATCAAAACTCGTGTTGGTTCAGCGATGTCAGCACTCCTGTCTAGTTGCGAGAGACACATCAGAAATCTCCTCGAGGCTTGGCATGGCAATAGGCATTCCTCTTGAGGTGAGGAGGGAGTCCCAGGGTTCCATTCCAGGTGCTACAGGGATATTGGGATTCCTATCAATTTTCAAGAGGAGTCAGGCATCGTGTTCTTTTGAAGCAAGGAAATCCGCTTTCCTCTCGGTTTGTCAAGGGATGTGAGGCCACTTGTCCAGATGAGGCGGGGAACCAGGGCTTTCTCTAGGGTCTCCACAGGGGATTCAGACATTCCTTCATCTTGTGAGATAAAAGTCGAGCCTGCATTCAAGTCACTGCAGGGAAATCCGGCCATATTTCGAGTCAGGGCATCTCGGTGTCCATTCCACTCGAGGCAGCAAATTCCAGGTCCCTCTTAGATACATATAGCTCAGAGAGGTATCCTCATGAGATTCTTATGAGAAGCTGGTGTTCCTCTTTTGTCAAAGCCAGCTAATCCACTTTCCTATCTAGATGTTTTGGGGTACATGGAACTTTTGTCCATTTGATGTGCTAAACTTGATGTTCTTCTAGACTTGAGACGGTGTTCTCTCGGGAATCTCTGGAGTTGCCCAAAGGAAGTCAAGCCACTTGTCTTGTTTGATGGGGCACGCGGGATGGCTCTTCAGACAATGCAGGAGAATCTGGACTCATATTGAGTTGAATTGGGGAACACGGAGCTCATTCATGTTGCTGCGGTGACGTCAGGGTGCCTCTAAACTTGTGACAGTGTTCTTGATGACTCTCTGAAGTTCCATCCAGGAACTCCAGGGTCCTTTCGTGTTTGATGTGGAACAAGGAATTGCTCTGCACCCAATGCAGGGGAATCGGACCTCATCTGGTGGCGAGGGGGAAGTCTCGCCTATTTTCTCGAGTTGCGGCGGGAACCTGGGGTATATTCTCGAGTTAGGACTTGGATGGCCCTTCAAAACTCCAGTTTGTTCAGTGAAGTCAGGACTCATGTCTAGTTGCGAGGGACACCTCAAGATGCTCATCGAGGCTTGGCAGGGCAATAGGGATGCCACTTTAGATGAGACTTGAGACCCAGGGTCCCTTTCAGTTCCCACAGTGATTGTCGGATTCCTATCAATTTTTAAGAGAAGTCAGGCTTGTTGTCCTTTTGATGCATTGAACTCCAAGTTCCTCTCGAATTTTCAAGGGGATGTGAGGCCCCCTGTCGACATGAGGCGGGGAACTAGGGCTTTCTCTAAAGTCTCCATAGTGGATTCACACATCTCTTCATGTTGGGAGATGAAAGACTAGCCTGCATTTAAGTCACTGGAGGGAAATCCGGGCATTTTTCGAGTCACGGCATCTCGGTGTTCATTCCACTTGAGGCAGCAAATTCAGGTTCCCTCTCACATACCTATAGCTAAGAGAGGCCTTCTGTTCAGGTGCTTGTGTAAAGTTGCATTCCTCTTGAGTCAAACATAGGGAATCAGCTCTCATCTCGAGATGAATTGGGGTACCCGGAACTTTTCTTAGTTGGTGTGCTGAACTTGGTGTTCCTCTGGACTATATTTTACTTTTCTATAGCAACCAAGGAATATCTTGTATGTTAGCATTTTATAGATCATTGAAAATATTTATCAAATCATATTATATTGCATATACGTCCATTCCAGTTCAAATATATATTTATATTCATTAACAACTCAAAATCTCTTCATCTCTTCTGCAAGAAAATCGCCTTGTAAGAGTAAGACAATGTTCAACAATTAACCCTTTAAAATCCTAATTCATTTGGAAATGACCCAGCCATCTGACAAATTTCTACTACTTAGTTCAGCACAACTCCAGCAACCTAAGTCACTCTAATCCCAGAAACCACTCCGGATTATAGAAAATAGATCATTTTATCAAAAATACAATTCTTTTTAATAGAGCTTGTCTGAAAGGTTTCATCTCATCTATATATTTGTGTGTGTGTGTGTGTGTATATATAAAGAGTTACCTTTTTGTTGACAATCGTATCTCACCCCAAGCGAAGGCATAACAAAATTATTATATAATGTTGATGACTCAAGACATGTCCCAACTAGATTAACAAATATTTATATTGAAATCACATTCATATTTAAATAAACATTATAGCGAACATTGAATACCCTTCAGTTCATGTTAAGCTGAATCCAAATAGAGCTCATTATCGCCACACAATCTAAAAACAAAAACATACAGTGAGACATAGATAATTTTAGATACATAGATATAGTTCTCCTTTTGAAATTTAAAATATCTCTTTGTTTTATTTATTTATTTTGAGCTCCACCAATTTGCTCATTGCTGGAGTCCTAGATCGAGTGGGCTGTGTATCCCATGGACATGATAAGAGTTAACTTAAGGATTTTTCTTAGGGCTATTTTTGTTTCCCAGGCAGAACTGGAGTTCCAAAAAAAAATATTTTAACAAGTTAACCTTCCCTTTACTACAGTGCAACAAGAACCGGTTTTGCAATATCAATAAACATTTTAGTTTCATCAGTTTTCACCGGAGTCTAAAGAATATCATAGCCATTCAGTGTCAAAAAGATCCTTTCTCCTTTTTGTAGTTATAGTATATTATTAATGATATACGCATGATGGAATAGTTGTGACATAGGAAGTAAAGCCTTGGCTACAAAATTTTGACAAATGCTAGGACTATTATGGAGATGGCAATGGAACCCTATTTCAGTAGTCTTGTCTGGAAAATCCCAGGGATAGAGGAGCCTGGTGGGCTGACATCTATGGGGTCACATAGAATTAGAAACGACTGAAGTGACTTAGCAGCAGAAGTATCAGGACTTTCAAGCATACCTTGAAGTAACATAGTCTGCTGAAATCTTTTATGAGGCCCGATACGATTAGGATAAATGAGAGAGAAAGTTAATCTCTCCCGGTCTAAAAGGCGTAAAGGCATATTAAAAAATCAATCTTGTGAATCAGTAATAATAATGTGCCAATTTTGAGGATTAGTAATGTGATATCTGGTTAAAATGCACCCATAGGTTTCATAAAAGATTAACTTTTTCAAACTCTGTTAAGACACCATTTGTTATACTTCCTTTGTATAACAAAAATAGGAGAGTTCCAAAAAGAGCAAGATTCTTCAGTATGTTTCAATTTTAATTGTGTGTTTATAAGTTCTTTAGTAGCTTGTAATTTTTCTTTTGTAAGGGGCCATTGCTTTGTCTAAATAGGCTCGTAAATTTTCTCAGTTATTTTAATAACTGTTTTCTTTGTAAAATGAGCAGTGGCACCTAGGAAAAATGTGGAATGTATATCTGAGTTTGCCATTGCATAAGTAAGTCCCTTCCTATTAGATTAACGGTGCATCTACCACATAAGGTCTTAATGTTGTAGGTTGGCCTTTTGGTCTATCATATGTGTAGATTTGAATATTTTGATAAATTTCTTGTACTTTGGCTTGAGGAATTCCTGCAGTTTGGCAAGTGACGTTTTGTATAGGTCAGGATTTGGGACAAAATTGTTTGGAAATGATAATAATACTTGATCCAGTGCTGAGGGGACCAGAAAATCGTTTACCCTTAATTTTGATATTTATATTTGCTCAGACATATTTAAATAACAATGATGTCCATAAGGATTGTTTGGTCTGTATTACCAAATCTGCCTCTCTGTGAATTATTAGAGAAGTTAATAGAATTGTAAGGAAAATGAAGTAATTGAGCAATTTTGTCCCCCCATTTGAATTGCCATAGAATCTGAGTTGACATCATAATTTGAATTTCTCCTTTACCATTTGAATCAATTATTCCACGCTAAACAGTAATTCCTTTAGAAGCCAAATTAAATCAGCCCTGTAAATGCCTGAAAGTTTGTGGGGGCAGGGGTCCAAAATCTCCAGTAGGTACTCTAAAAGGGACTGCTAAATGGTAAAGGAAAAAATCATTTAGGGCTGGGGTATTTATGGCTGCATTGCTGGATGTTGAAGGTTTCAGGGACAAGATAGAATTTGCCTCTCTTTTTTGATGTAGGGTCCTGGGAAGTCCCCTCTTTCGATTTCGATTTTCGTGAAATAGGTTTTCCTTCAATATCAATTTAAATTTATTGTCTTTGGCCCAGTGCATTCCTCTGTGGCAGCAAGGGCAAATTTTTGGAGGCTTTTTATTAGCCTTCTTAGGGCAGTCCCTTTTTAAATGGTTTTTATCCCCACATGTAAATCATCCTTCATTTCTCTTTTTAAAAGGCAGTAGCATTGTTTCAGCTAGTATTTGCATCTTTTCAGTTTTTGATCCTAGATTGTGACAAGCCTTTAAATAATCAATAATAATCCTGTTTCCTTTTCTCCACACACTCTCCAGCATTTATTGCTTGTAGACTTTTCGATAGCAGCCATCCTGACTGGCGTGTAATGGTACCCCATTGTGGTTTTGATTTGCATTTCTCTGATAATGAGTGATGTTGAGCATCTTTTCATGTGTTTGTTAGCCATCTGTATGTCTTCCTTGGAGAAATGTCTGCTTAGTTCTTTGGCCAATTTTTTGATTGGGTCATTTATTTTTCTGGAGTTGAGCTGGAGGAGTTGCTTGTATATTTTTGAGATTAATCCTTTGTCTGTTGCTTCGTTTGCTATTATTTTCTCCCAATCTGAGGGCTGTCTTTTCACCTTGCTTATATTTTCCTTTGTTGTGCAAAAGCTTTTAAGTTTCATTAGGTCCCATTTGTTTATTTTTGCTTTTATTTCTAAAACTCTGGGATGTAGGTCATAGAGGATCCTGCTGTGATTTATGTCGGAGAGTGTTTTGCCTATGTTCTCCTCTAGGAGTTTTATAGTTTCTGGTCTTACATTTAGATCTTTATCCATTTTTGAGTTTATTTTTGTGTATGGTGTTAGAAAGTGTTCTAGTTTCATTCTTTTACAGGTGGTTGACCAGTTTTCCCAGCACCACTTGTTAAAGAGGTTGTTTTTTTCCATTGTGTATCCTTGCCTCCTTTGTCGAAGATAAGGTGACCATAGGTTCGTGGATTTATCTCTGGGCTTTCTACTCTGTTCCATTGATCTATATTTCTGTCTTTGTGCCAGTACCATACTGTCTTGATGACTGTGGCTTTGTAGTATAGTCTGAAGTCTGGCAGATTGATTCCTCCAGTTCCATTCTTCTTTCTCAGTATTACTTTCCTATTCGAGGTTTACACTGTTGGTGGGAATGCAAATTAGTACAGCCACTATGGAAAACAATGTGGAGATTTCTTAAAAAGCTGGAAATAGAACTGACATATGACCCAGCAATCCCACTTCTGAGCATACACACCGAGGAAACCAGATTTGAAAGAGACACATGCACCCCAATGTTCATCACAGCACTGTTTATAATAGCCAGGACATGGAAGCAACCTAGATGCCCATCAGCAGACGAACGGATGAGGAAGTTGTGGTACATATACACCATGGAATTTTACTCAGCCATTAAAAAGAATCCATTTGAATCAGTTCTAATGAGATGGATGAAACTGGAGTCCATTATACGGAGCAAAGTAAGCCAGAAAGATAAAGACCATTACAGTATACTAACACATATATATGGAATTTAGAAAGATGGTAACAATAACCCTATATGCAAGATAGCAAAAGAGACTCAGATATATAGAACAGACTTGTGGACTCTGGGAGAAGGCGAGGGTGGGATGTTTCAAGAGAACAGCATCAAAACATGTATATTATCTAGGGTGAAACAGATCACTAGACCAGGTTGGGTGCATGAGACAAGTGCTCCGGCCTGGTGCACTGGGAAGACCCAGAGGGATCGGGTGGAGAGGGAGGTGGGAGGGGGACCGCTATGGGGAATACATGTAAATCCATGGCTAATTCATTTCAATGTATGACAAAAACGACTGCAATGATGTAAAGTAATTAGCCTCCAACTAATAAAAATAAATGGAAAAAAATAAAAAAATAAAAACCTTGAAAAAAAAATAATCCTAGTCTGACAAATTGCAGCTATAGCTTTTTGACATTTCTAATTTGCATTCTCATGAGCAAGTAATTTCTCTAGCTGTTTTTTTGGTTTCTTCTCTGATTACAGTATGGGAAATAGCAGCCTGTAATCTAGCTTAAAAATTAGTGTAAATTTTCATTAGGTTCCAACAAAGAGACTTTTGGAGTTGTGACTGTTGGCAGAGGAGAAACATTTGTAGTAGCCAGGGCAGGGCTAGCAAGACAATGTTGACATATTTTGTATTGTTTTAATTGAGCCTTTTGTAAAGTTTAATCATTTAATTTATATTTATATAATAAGTGTTTTGTCTGTTACTGAATATTGGAAGGGCAAGAATGTACCTTAAAATGTCAGAATTACAGCTTTAATAAGAGCCCATAGGGGCTACAGATCAATTGGAATATTTTTTTCTTCTGTGGCTGATCATTTAACATTTTCTTTGACCTGGAGCCAAATTTGTAAGTTAAAACTGCATTTATCAGGAAATAAACGATTATATTCAACTTCTGATGAAGGCAAGCCTCTATTCATTGGCGTGAAACCAGAAGACCCTGAAATGTAAAAAAATGGTGAAGTAAAGTAGAAAAATAATGGGGCTGGCCAGTCTTTTAACCCATGCCTTAGTACTTACCGACCTCAATAGGTCCATGAGTCACTCCACCCTATATGCCACATTAACCAGTGTCCCTGTTCCTTGGCCACATTTGCTGGGGTCCTTTAATGGATCAGAACCTTTGGTATGGCGTTCACGATCAGAAAGTAAAAGAGAGAAGGAGGCTGATATCCCTTTGTTTATGCAGAGGACCAATATAGTCCTTGACACAGGGCTTGCTTCATTCACCAAGGTACCAGGGGCCCTCTCGAGGGGGTCTTAGAAGCCCGGGCAGAAAAGTGAGCACGACGGGTCTCCACGCTCCATAGAGTCAGCCAGAGAAAGATAGAGAGAGAGAAAAAAAGAGAGAGAGAGAGACAAAATAAAGACATGGGGACCTAAGCTCTGATGGAGGAAAGGTGCTTTAATGATTTTTCTATGAGTGTATACAGGCTGCAGTACAAGAAACTTCTTTCGGGAATGAGAGAGTCCAGCAAACCAAACAAACTGCAGCATTTACCAAGGGAACAAGGGGTAATGTTAGTCACAAGGTCAGGAGACAATCCATATCTCAAGAAAGGGGAAGGGGACTAAGCAGTTTTGTCTTAAAGAGTTGCTCTGCTGAACTTGGTGTTCCTCTGGACTTTGGACAGTGTTCTTGGGGATAGTCTGGTGTTGTTTAAAGGAAGACAAGCCACTTCTCATGTTTGATGGGGAATTCGGGATGGCTCTGGCGCACATGCCGGGGAATCAGGCCTCATTTTGAGTTGATTTGGGGTTCTCAGTGCTCTTTAGTGTTGATGCGGTAACATCAGGTCCCTCTAGACTTGTGACAGTGTTCTTAGGGACTCTCTCGAGTTCCATCAAGGAAGTCAAGGCTCGTTTCACGTTTGATGTGGAACACGGATTTGCTCTGCACGCAATGCAGGGGATTGGGCCTCATCTCGTGGTGAGGGGGATGTCTCATGGCGTTTCTGTAGTTGCGGTGGGAACCTGGTGTACATTCTCGAGTTATGACAGGGATGGCCCTTCAAAACTCGTGTTTGTTCAGCTACGTCAGGACTCCTGTCTAGTTGCTTGGGACACTTCGGTATTCTCCTCGATGCTTGGCAGGGCATTAGATACGCGTCTTGAGGTGAGGCATGAGACCCAGGTTCCCTTTCCAGTTGCCACAGGGATATTGGAATTCCTGTCAATTTTCAAGAGGACTGAGGCATCGTCTCCTTTGAAACATTGAACTCATCGAACTCGGGGATCCTTTCACGTCGTCAAAGGGATGTGAGGCATCCCGTCAAGATGAGGCGGCGAACTAGGGCTTTCTCTAGGGTCTCCACAGGGGCTTCAGGGTTCCCTTCATCTTGTGAGATGAAAGACGAGCCTGCATTCAAGTCACTGCAGGGACCTCCGGCCATATTTCGAGTCAGGGCATCTCGGTGTCCATTCCACTTGGGGTAGCAACCTCAGGGTCCCTCTCACATTCCTATAGCTGAGAAAAGCCTCCTCTTGAGGTGCTTGTGGAAAGTTAGCATTTCTCTTGTGTCGACGCCAGGGAATCAGCTCTCATCTCGAGATGATTTGTGGTACACGGAGCTTTTCTCGAGTTGCTGTGGTGAACTTGGTGTTCCTCTGGACTTGCGACAGTGTTCTCGGGGAATCTCTGGTGTTGCCTAAAGAAGTCAAGCCACATATCGTATTTGGTGGGGAACACGGAATGGCTCTGGAGCCAAGGCAGGGAATCGGGCCTCATCTCGAGTTGATTTGGGGTACACGCATCTATTTCGCGTTGCTGTGGTGACTTCAGCGTCCCTCTAGACTTGTGACACTGTTCTTGGGGAATCGCTGTAGTTCCATCAAGCAAGTCAGTCTCCTCACGTGTTTGTTGGGGAACACGGAATTGCTTTGCACGCAATGCAGGGGAACCGGGCTTCATCTCGTGGCGAGAAGGAAGACTCATGGTTTTTCTCGAGTTGCGGCGGGAACCTGGGGTATATTCTCAAGTTACGGTGGGGATGGCCCTTAAAAACTCATGTTTGTTCAGCGACTATGTCATATCCACACTGTGTGGATGACAACACAGCTCTTTATCTAACTTGAAACCCATTCTCTCTGCCATCACATACACTGTATATGTCATCACACACACTCTGTCGAAGACATCACACCAACTATATAAGACATTGCAGGTGGCATATGTATGCCATCCTATGCACTATACAGGACATCATATCCACACTTTCTGACAACAATCCTTAGTATTTATGACATCACATGCGCTGTTTTCAAGACATCACATGCACTATATTTGACATGTCATCTACTGTGTGATATCACATTAATTATATATGTGACTTCTCACAATGACTGTTTCTATGACATCACGCACACTACTTTTATGACATATCTACTTTATATGGCATCACAGAGAGTGTTATGACAACAAAACCATTATGTGCTTCACAGCCACTGTGTCTGATATCACACCCACTGTATCTGTGTCATCCACACCCAATGTATCAATTTTATCAAGCCCAGTGTATGTATGACATCACCTCCACGATTTGTCTGAAATCATATGTAATACATATGACATCACAATCACTCTTTATGACATCACACCACTTTATTTATGGCTTCAAGTCCACCATATATGACATCATATCCACTGTATCTGACCTAACGTGCACTGTATCTGTGTCATCACACCTGCTCTATTAAATATCACAGCCAATATATGTATGATATCACATCCACTATATCTGTGACATCATATCCACTATATTTATGACATCATACCCAGTATATATGACATCACAACACTGTGTGTTGATGATACCACACTCAGCATATGTATGACAATATTTGCACTACAGATGACATCACATCCATGCTATCTAAGCAAACCACAGTATTTTTTATGTCACATCCACTTCAGGCATGACATCACACCCACTCTATCAGACATCGCATCCACTATATCTTTGTCATCACAACCTCTCCAGGGATATCACAGCCACTTTTGTATGACATCACACCCACTATATGGGTGATATCATATGCACTATATATAACATCACATCCACTGCTTATATCATCACAACACTGGACTTATGACAGCACAACCTCTATATATGCAACCACATCCAGTATGCAGGGAAACATATACACTACACATGTGACATCACAACCATTAATGTGTGTCATTACACCCACTGTATTGACAACATCACACCGACTCTCTGTATGACATCACACCCGGCATATGTATAACATCTTTTGCACTACAGAAGACATCACACCCTCACTTTATGACATCACACCAACATTTTTAAGACATCACACCCAGTATATTTGACATCATATCCACGGAATCTCTGACATCACATCCACTGTATTGATGATATCATACCATCTGTATTTATGAGATCTCATCGACTATATATGAGGACATCATATCCACTGTATAAAACATCATATTCACTCTATTTGTAGCATCGGAGACACTGTATTTGTGTCTCACACACACACTTTCCATCATATCACAACCTTGGTATGTATGACATCACACCAACTATATGTTTAACATCATATACACTATATAAGGCATCAAATCCACATTTTATGAGATCACACCACATTACTTATGACAGCAAATGCACTGTACTCATGATATCACTCCCACTATCTGACATTGCATCCACTGTATCTGTGTCATCACCACTCTATTGATGATCTCTGAACAACTGTATATATGACATCACACCCAGTTTATGTATGACATCTTATGCACTACACATAACGTCACATCCACTCTTTATGATTCCACACCATTGTAGTCATCACATTACATCACACTGAATTCATGATATCACACACACTATATATGACATCACACACAAGACAACACGATATTATATCTGTCATCTCACCCACAATATCTGACACTGCATCCACTGTATCTGTGTCATCAAACCCAGTGTATCAATTACACCACATCCACTCTCTGGATCACATCACACACACTATATGTATGACATCATATTCAGTATGCATGACATGGCATGAACTCTATGACATCAGACCCCTATATGTATGACATCACATCCAGTATATTTATGACATCATATCCAATCTATATGATATCACACACACTGCTTTCATGACAACACAACGGCTATTCCTGACATCACACCCACTATATTTGACATCACACCCACTGTATCAGTGTCGTCACACCTGCTGTATCAATGACATCACAAAAAGTATGGAAGTCATCACACTTGGCATACATATGACATCATACACATTGTACAAGAAATCACATTCACAATTTATGACATCAATGCTCAGTAGTTATGATATCACAACCACTGCATTCATGACATCAGATCTCCTATATATGACATTACATCCACGGTGAATGACATCTCATCCCCTACACCTATGATATCACACCCACGCTCTGTGTCATCACACCCAATGTATCTACTTTATCAAAACCAGTGTACGTATGACATCCCAGCCACTATATATGTGACATCATATGCACTGCATATGACATCACATCCACTCTTTATGACATCACACCACTTTATTTATTACATCACGTCCACTATATATGACATCACTCCACTATATCTGACCTCACGACCACTGTATACGTGTCATCACACTCACCCTATCGATGATATCACAGCCAATATATGTATGATATCACATCCAGTATATGTGTGACATCATATCCACTATATCTATGCCATGATACACACTATGAATGACATCACAGCACTGTGTGTTGATGACACCACACTAGGCATATGTGTGACATCATTTGCACTACAGAAGACGTCACATATACTCTATTACAGCAAACCACAGTATTTTTGACATGACATCCACTTCAGGCATGACATCACACCCACTGTATCTTTGTCATGACAATTTCTTCACTGATATCACACCCACTTTTGTATGCCATCAAACCAACAATATGCGTGACATCATATGCACTATATATAACATCACATCCACACCTTAAGTCTTCAGACTACTGTACTTATGACATCACAACCTCTATATATGAAACTACATCCAGTATATAGGGCAACATATACACTACACATGTGACATCACAACCACTAATCTGTGTCATCACAACGATTGTATTGACAACATCACACCCACTCGTTGTATTACATCATACTCGCCATATATATGGCAACTTGGCGCTATACACGACATCACATCCTCACTTTATGACATTAAAACCACCGGTTTATGGCATCACGAGACTGTATTCATGACATCACATCCACTCTATTCATGAAATCACACGCACTGTATATGACATCCCATACACTATACTTGTGACATCACAGCCACTGTATCTATAACAACACACCTACTATGTTTATGACATCATACTCAGTGTATATGACGTTTCACATGGTGTATGAATGACAACACAACCACTGTATCCGACATCACACATACTGTATCTGTGTAATCACACCAACTTGATTGATGGTATGAAACCCTATGTATGTATGAAATCAGACCCACAGCATGTAGGACACAATAGGCACCGTAAATGACATTACATGCACTCTTGATGACATCATATCATTGTTTGTAAGTCATGGCAACCACTATTTTTATGACATCATATCCACTATATATGATCTCACCCACACTGTGTAGATGACAACACGAGTTCTATATCTCACTTGAAACCCATTCTCTCTGCCATCACACCCACTGTATATGTCATCACACACACTCTGTCGAAGACATCACACCAACTACGTAAGGCATCACAGGTGGCATATGTATGCCATCCTATGCACTATACATGACATCATATCCACACTTTATGACAACAATTCTTAGTATTTATGACATCACATGCACTCTACTCATGACATCACACGCACTACATATGACATGTCATCTACTGTGTGTGACAGCATATTCACTATATGTGTGACTTCTCACAATGACTGTTTCGATGACATCACACACACTACGTTTATGACATATCTACTTTATATGGCATCAAGCACAGTGTTATGATAATATAGCCTTTGCGTGCTTCACAGCCACTATGTCTGATATCACACCCACTGTATCTGTGTCATCACACCGAATATATCAATTTCATCAAACCCAGTGTATGTATGACATCATCTCCACTAAATATATGAAATCATATGTAATACATATGCCATCACATCCACTCTTTATGACATCAAACCACTTTATGACATCACGTCCACTATATATGACATCACTCCACTATATCTGACCTCACGTCCACTGTATCTGTGTCATCACACCCACCCAATCGATGGTATCTCAGCCAATATATGTATGATATCACATCCAGTATACGTGTGACCTCCTATCCACTATATTTGTGACATGATACCCACTATGTATGACATCACAACCCTCGGTGTTGATGACACCACACTCGGCATATGTATGACATCATTTGCACTATAGATGACATTACATCCGCTCTATCACAGCAAACCACATTTTTTATGATGTCACATCCACTTCAGGCATGACATCACACCCACTCTATCAGACATCGCACCAAGTGTATCTTTGTCATCACAAACTCTCCGCTGATATCACATCCACTTTTGTATGACATCACACCCACTATATGTGTGACATCATATGCACTATAATAACATCACACCCACTGCTTTTGTCATCACACTACTGTACTTATGACAGCACAACCTCTATTTATGAAACCACATCCAGTATGCAGGGCAACATATACACTATACATGTGACATCACAGCCAGTAATCTGTGTCATCACACCCACTGTATTGACAATGTCACACCCATTCTTTGTATGACTTCACACTCGGCATATGTATAGTATCTATTGCACTATAGAAGAAATCACATCCTCATATTATGACATCAAACCACCATTTTTAAGACATCACACACAGTATATTTTACATTGTATCCACGGTATCTGTGTCATCACATCCACTGTATTGATGATGTCACAAAAAATGTATTTATGAGATCTCATCCGCTATATATGATGACATCTTATCCATTGTATACAACATCATATTCACTATATTTATTACATCAAAGCCACTGAATCTGTGTCTCACACCCAATCTTTCCATGATATCACACCCTTTGTATGTATGACATCACAACCCTGTTTGTATAACATCATAAACACTATATAAGTCATCACATCCACATTTCAGGACACCACACCACATTATTTATGACATCACATGCACTGTACTCATGACATCACTCCGACTTTATCTGACATTGCATCCACTCTATCTGTGTCATCACAACCACTCTGTTGATGATCTCAGACCAACTGTATGCATGACATCACACTCACTTTATGTATGACATCTTATGCACTATACATAACGTCGCATCCACTCTTCATGATTTCACACCATTGTAGTCATCACATTACATCCATTGCATTCATGATATCACAGACTATATATGAGATCACACATATGACAACAAAAACGTTATATCTGCCATCTCACCCACTGTATCTGAGACTGCATCCACTGTATCTGTGTCATCAGACACAGTGTATTAATTATGCCACACCAACTCTCTGGATGATATCACACACACTATATGTATGACATCATATTCAGTGTGAATGACATAACATAAGCTCTTTATGACATCATATCCCTATGTGTATGACATCACACCATTATATGTATGTCATCACACACAGTATATTTATGACATCATATCCAATATATATGATATCACACATACTGCTTTCATGACAACACAACATCTATACCTGACATCTCACCCACTATATTTGACATCACAGCCACTATATCTCTGTCATCACACAGATGACACACACATGTGTATCGACGTACCTCTGTATCGATGAAATCACAACAAGCATGGAAGTCGTCACAATTGGTACACATATGACATCATACACACTCTACATGACATCATATTCACACTTTATGACATCAGTGATCACTATTTATGACATAACAACCACTGCATTCATGACATCAGATTTCCTCTATATGACATCACACCCAAAGTTTATGACATCTCATCGCCTATACCTGTGACATCACATCCACTTTATCTGTAACATCACACCCACTGTGTCTGTGAATTCATATCCACTATACTTGATATCAAACACACTGTGTTAAGACAATACAACCACTATATCTGACATCATACCATCCATGTCTATATCTGTGTGATCACACCCACTGTATTGATGATAAAACACACACTGAATGTAGGACATCACACATTTCATATGTATGGCACAATATGCACTATATACGATATCACACCCATGCTGTGTGACACCAAATCACTCTATCCATGACATCAAAGCTAATTTATCTTACCTCACACCCATTATATCTGATAGCACATTCACTGTATCTGTGTCATCACACCCAGATTAACAATCATAAAAACACTATTGTATGTACAATATCATAGCCACAATATATATGATATCATATGAACTATATATGACAACACATCCACTCTGTATGATATCCCAAAACTCTGTGACATCACACCCTCTGTATTCATGACATCACACAGTATATCTGACATCGCTTCCACTATACCTGCATCACTACTTAGTGTATTGATTATAACACCTGCAATATGTCTGATATCAAACCCACTATATGTATGACATCATATGAATTCTATGTGACATCACTCTTACTCTTTATGACATCACAAGACTCTATTCACGACATCACATCAACTGTATTCATGACATCTCACCCACTGTATATGACATCACATACACTATACTTGTGACCTCACAGCCACTGTAACTATGACAAGACACCTACTATGTTTTAGACATCAAACTCAGTATATCTGACATCTCACATGGTGTATGAATGACAACACTAGCACTGTATCTGATGTCACGGCACCCACTATGTTTATCACATCATATCCACTTTATATGATATCACACACACTGTATGGATGCCTACACTAGCTCTTTATCTGACTTGAAACACATTCTATCTGCCATCATATTCACCGTATAAGTCATCACACCCGCTCGGTGGAAAACAACACAACTATGTAAGACATCAAAGGCGGCATATGTATGCCATCCTATGCACTATACAGGACATCATATCCACAAATTCTGACAACAATCCTTAGTATTTATGGCATCACATGCACTCTATTCATGACATCACAGGCACTATATAGGATATGCCATGTCATCTACTGTGTATGATATCACATTCACGATATATGTGACATCCCACAGTGACCCTATTTATGACATGACACCGTCTATGTTTATGACATATCCATTTTACATGGCAGCACATGCAGTGATATAACAATACAACCATTGTATAACTTCACAGCCACTATGACTGACATCACACCAATTGTATCTGTGTCAACACATGCAATGTACAAATTTTATCTAACCCAGTGTATGTATGACATCACAGCCACTATATGTATGACAACATATGAACTACATATGACATCACATTCACTCTGTATGTCGTCACAGCACTCTATGACATCACACACTCTGTATTCATGTCATCACACACAGTATATCTGACATTGCATCCACTGTAGCTGCGTCATTGCTTACAGTGTATTGATTATACCACACCTGCAATATGTGTGATATCAAACCCACTATATGTATGACATCATATGAATTCTATGTGACATCACACCCACTCTTTATTACATCACAAGACTGTATAAATGACATTCCATCCACTTTATTCATAACATCACATCCACTGTTTATGACATCACATACACTATACTTGTGACATCACAGCCACTGTAACTGTGACAAGACACCTCTTATGTTTATGGCATCACACTCAGTATATATGACATCTCACATGGTGTATGAATGACAACACAATCACTGTATCGGTGGAGTCACACTCACTTGAATGAATATATTACACCCTGTGTATGTGTGAAATCACACCCACTGCATGTATGACACGATAGGTACTTTATATGACATCAAATCCACTCTTGATATCATCATACCTTTGTTTATCTGTCATGTCACCCACTATGTTTATGACATCATATCCACTGTATATGATCTCATCCACTCTGTGTCTATGACTACACAAGCTCTGTATCTGTCTTGAAACCCGTGAAAACTGCCATCACATCCACTTTATATGTCATCAAAACCAGTTGTCGACGACATCACATCAACTGTGTAAGAGTTCACAGGTGGCATATGTATGCCGTCATATGCACTACACCTGACATCATATCCACACTTTATGAGAACAAACCTTATTATATATGACATCACACGCATTCTATTCATGACATCACACGCACTATATACGATATGACATGTCATCTCCTCTGTATGATATCACATTCACTATATATGCGACATCACACAATGACTCTATCTATGACATCACACACTCTATGTTTATGACATGCCCACGTCATATGGCATCCCACGCAGTGTTATAACAACACAGCCATTGTGTAACTTCAAAGCCACTATATCCGACATCAAACGCATTGTATCAGTGTCAACACACGCAATATACCAATTTTATCTTACCCAGTGTATGTATGACATCACAGCCACTATGTGTATGACATTTTATGTACTACATATGACATCACATCCACTCTTTATGACCTCACAACACATTATTAATGACATCAAGTCCACTATACCACACATCACATCCACTATATCTGACCTCACGTCCACTGTATCTGTGTTACCACCCCCACTCTACCAATGATATCACAGCCACTCTATGTATCATATCACAGCCAGTATACGTGTGACACCATATCCACTATATTTATGACATCATATCCACAATGTATGACATCACAACACTGTGTGTTGTTGATACCACACTCGGCATACATATGAACTCATTGGCATTTCAGATGACATCATATCCAGTCTATCACACCAAACCACAGAATTTATGTTGCCACATCCACATCAGGCATGACATCACACGACTGTACCAGACATTGCCCCCTCTCTTACTTTGCCATCCCAAACACTCCACTGATATCACGCCCACCCGTTGCATGACATCACACTCGGAATATGTATGGCAACATTTGCACCATACAAGACATCACATCCTCAGTTTATGACATCAAACCACCGTTTCTAGGACATCACACACACTCTATTTGACATCGTATCCACTGAATCTGGGTCATGACATTCACTTTAATGAGGATATCACACCAAATGTATTTTAGAGATCTCATGCGCTACGCAAGACAACATCATATCCGTTGTAGACGACATCACATTGACTATACTTTTAACATCACAGCCACTGTATCTGTGTCATCACACCCACTCTTTTGATGATATCACACCCTTTGTATGTATGACCTCACACCCACTACATGTATACCATCATATACACTCTATAAGTCATCGCATCCACATTTTATGACATCACAGATAATTTATGACATCAAATGCACTGCACTCATATATCACTCCCAATATATCTGACATTGAATCCACCCTATTGATGACCTCTGACCAACTGTTTGTATGACATGACACAAACTTTATGTATGACATCTAATGCACTATACATATGGCCACATCCACGCTTTATGAACTCACGCCATTGTAGTCATCACATTACATCCACTGCATTCATGACTTCACACACACTATATATGACAACTCACACAAGACATCACAAACGTTATATCTGCCATCTCACCCACTAGATCTGACACTTCCTCCACGGAATCTGTGTCATTAAACCCCGTGTATCGAATATACCACACACACTCTCTGTATGACGTCACACATACTCTATACAGGACATCATTTTCAGTATGCATGACATCACATGAACTCTTTATGACATCAGACACCTAATTGTTTGACATCACACCCAGTATATTGATGACATCAAATCCAATATGTATGATATCACACATACTGCTTTCATGACATCAGACAGACTATGTCCTGACATCTCCCCCACTATATTTGACATCACAGCCGCTGTATCTGTGTCGTCACACACTCTGTATCGATGATATCAAAACAAGTATGAAAATCATCACACTTGGCATACATATGACATCACACACACTCTACATGAAATCGCATTTGCAAATTTATGACATCAATCCTCAGTATTTACGACATCAGAGCCACTGCATTCATGATATCAGTTCTCCTATATGTGACATTATATCCACGGTTTAGGACATTTCATCCCCTATACCTCTGACATCACAGCCACTTTATCTGTAACGTCACACCCACAGGGTTTGTGAATCCGTATCCAACATATTTGACATCAAACACACTGTATTGAGACGATACAAACAGTATGTCTGACATCACACACTCCGTATCTGTATTTGGGTGATCACTCCCTCTGTATCAGTGATATAACACAAACTGGATGTATTATATCACACATACTATAGGCATGGCACATTATGCGCTATATACGACATCACACCCACGCTTGTCGACATCACAACACTCTGTTCATGACATCTAAGCTATGCTGGCTAACATCACAGCCTTTATATCTGACAGCACATCCACAGTATGTGTATTATCACACCGAGATTATCGATGATATAAGACCCATTACTTGCATGACATCACAGCCACAATATGTATGACATCATATGAACTACATATGACATCACATTCACTCTGTATGTCTTCACACCGCTCTATGACATCACACCCTGTGTATTCATGTCATCACACTCAGAATATCTGACATCGCATCCACTGTAGCTGCGTCGTTAACTTACAGTGTATTGATAATTCCACACGTGCAATATGTGTGATATCAAACCCACTATATGTGTAACATCATATGAATTCTATGTGACATCACACCCACTTTTTATTACATCACAAGACTGTATTCATGACATCCCATCCACTTTATTCATAACATCACATCCACTGTTTATGACATCACATACACTATACTTGTGACATCACAGCCACTGTAACTGTGACAAGACACCTCCTATGTTTATGACATCACACTCAGTATATATGACATCTCACATGTTGTGTGAATGACAACACAATCACTGTATCCAACATCACACCCACTATATCAGTGTAGTCACACTCACTTGAATGATTATATTACACCCTCTGTACGTGTGAAATCACACCCACTGCATGTATGACACGATAGGCACTTTATATGACATCAAATCCACTCTTGATGTCATCATACCTTTGTTTATCTGTCATGGCACCCACTATGTTTATGACATCATATCCACTGTATGTAATCTCATCCACTCTGTGTGTATGACTACACAAGCTCTGTATCTGTCTTGAAACCCGTGAAAACTGCCGTCACATCCACTGTATATGTCATCAAACCCACTTTGTCGACGACATCACACCAAATGTGTAAGGATTCACAGGTGGCATATGTATGCCATCATATGCACTACACCTGACATCATATCCACACTTTATGAGAACAAACCTTATTATTTATGACATCACACACATTCTATTCATGACATCACACGCACTATATACGATATGATATGTCATCTCCTCTGTATGATATCACATTCACTATATATGCGACATCACACAATGACTCTATCTATGACATCACACACTCTATATTTATGACATGTCCACGTCATATGGCAACCCACGCAGTGTTATAACAACACAGCCATTGTGTAACTTCAAAGCCACTATATCCGACATCACACACATTGGATCTGTGTCAACACACGCAATGTACCAATTTTATCTTACCCAGTGTGTGTATGACATCACAGCCACTATATGTATGACATTATATGTACTACATATGACATCACATCCACTCTTTATGACCTCACAACACATTATTAATGACATCAAGTCCACTATACCAGACATCACATCCACTATATCTGACCTCACGTCCACTGTATCTGTGTTACCACCCCCACTCTACCAATGATATCACAGCCACTCTATGTATCATATCACAGCCAGTATACGTGTGACACCCTATACACTCTATTTATGACATCATATCCAAAATGTATGACATCACAACACTGTGTGTTGTTGATACCACACTCGGCATACATATGAACTCATTGGCATTTCAGATGACATCATATCCAGTCTATCACACCAAACCACAGAATTTATGTTGCCACATCCGCTTCAGGCATGACATCACACCCACTCTACCAGACATTGCCCCCACTCTTACTTTGCATTCCAAGCTCTCCACTGATATCACACCCACCCGTTGCATGACATCACATTCGGCATATGTATAGCAACATTTGCACCATACAAGACATCACATCCTCAGTTTATGACATCAAAACACCGTTTCTAGGACATCACACACACTCTATTTGACATCGTATCCACTGAATCTGGGTCATGACATCCACTGCAATGAGGATATCACACCAACTGTATTTATGAGATCTCATGCGCTATGCAAGACCCCATCATATCCGTCGTATACGACATCACATTGACTATACTTTTAACATCACAGGCGCTGTATCTGTGTCATCACACCCACTCTTTCGATGATGTCACACCCTTTGTATGTATGACCTCACACCCACTACATGTATACCATCATATACACTCTATAAGTCATCACATCCACATTTTATGACATCACAGATTATTTATGACAACACATGCACTGCACTCATGATATCACTCCCACTGTATCTGACATTGAATCCACCCTATTGATGACCTCTGACCAACTGTTTGTATGACATGACACAAACTTTATGTATGACATCTAATGCACTATACATATGGCCACATCCACTCTTTATGAACTCACGCCATTGTAGCCATCACATTACATCCACTGCATTCATGACTTCACACACACTATATATGACCACACACACAAGACATCACAAACGTTATATCTGCCATCTCACCCACTAGATCTGACACTTCCTCCACGGTATCTGTGTCATCAAACCCCGTGTATCGATTATACCACACACACTCTCTGTATGACGTCACACATACTCTATGCAGGACATCATATTCAGTCTGCATGACATCACATGAACTCTTTATGACATCAGACACCTAATTGTTTGACATCACACCCAGTATATTGATGACATCATATCCAATATGTATGATATCACACATACTGCTTTCATGACATCACACACACTATACCTGACATCTCCCCCACTATATTTGACATCACAGCCGCTGTATCTGTGTCTTCACACACTCTGTATTGATGACATCACAACAAGTATGAAAATCATCACACTTGGCATACATATGACATCATACACACTCTACATGAAATCGCATTCGCACTTTATGACATCAATCCTCAGCATTTACGACATCAGAGCCACTGCATTCATGATATCAGTTCTCCTATATGTGACATCATATCCACGATATAGGACATTTCATCCCCTATACCTCTGACATCCCAGCCACTTTATCTGTAACGTCACACCCACTGGGTTTGTGAATCCGTATCCAAAATATTTGACATCAAACACACTGTGTTGTGACGATACAAACAGTATGACTTACATGACACCCTCCGTATCTGTATTTGGGTGATCACTCCCTCTGTATCAGTGATATAACACAAACTGAATGTATTATATCACACATACGATAGGCATGGCACATTATGCACTATATACGACATCACACCCACGCTTTTTGACATCACAACATTCTGTTCATGACATCAAATCTACGCTGTCTCACATCACAGCCATTATATCTGACAGCACATCCACAGTATGTGTGTCATCACACCGAGATTATCCTTGATATAAGAGCCATTCCTTGCATGACATCACAGCCACAATATGTATGACATCATATGAACTACATATGACATCACATTCACTCTGTATGTCATCACACCGCTCTATGACATCACACCCTCTGTATTCATGTCATCACACTAGGTATATCTGACATCACATCCACTGTAGCTGCGTCGTTACTTACAGTGTATTGATTATACCACACGTGCAATATGTGTGATATCAAACCCAATATATGTATGACTTCATATGAATTCAATGTGACATCACACCCACTCTTTATTACATCACAAGACTTTGTTCATGACATCCCATCCACTTTATTCATAACATCACATCCTCTGTGTATGACATCACATACACTATACTTGTGACATCACAGCCACTGTAACTGTGACAAGACACCTCCTATGTTTATGACATCACACTCAGTATATATGACATCTCACATGTTGTGTGAATGACAACACAATCACTGTATCCAACATCACACCCACTATATCGTGTAGTCACACTCACTTGAATGATTACATTACACCCTCTGTACGTGTGAAATCACACCCACTGCATGTATGACACGAGAGGCACTTTATATGACATCAAATCCACTCTTGATGTCATCATATCTTTGTTTATCTGTCATGGCACCCACTATGTTTATGACATCATATCCACTGTATGTAATCTCATCCACTCTGTGTGTATGACTACACAAGCTCTGTATCTGTCTTGAAACCCGTGAAAACTGCCGTCACATCCACTGTA